>WAAD01004508.1:77694-95518 GCA_013389945.1 Fregata magnificens
CCTGGACCCCTTTGCCCTTCAGGACTGCCTCCCAAGGGACTCTCTCTACCAGCGTCCTGAACAGGCCAAAGTCTGCCCTCCGGAAGTCCAGTCACTAACCGATGGGCTGTTAAGAAACTACAGACCTAGCTTTGGAGAGGGCTGACCTGGACTTTGTAACTGACAAGAGGTGGGAACAGGAGGAACATGTGTATTTGGGCAATTTGAGGGGATTCTGTGGGACTTTGCAAAACTTACAAAAGACAGTGCAGGGGAAGGAGATCGGGGGGGAACAAGGGTGTGCGTGTGTATTCACTAGCAAACACCAAGCTGGACCAGCAATGAGCAGAAGGCCATGGGAGGGTCCTGACAGGGGTATCGGTCAGGCGGAGTGTCTGTGTGCTGGCATTTGGGGGATTCTGCAAATGTGGAGTGCCTGTGTGACAAGTGTGCAAGCGCTGTGTGTTTGCAGCAAGCACCAAACTGGACTGGCTGGTGAGTAGGGGACCCACGGGGCAGGTAAGAGGGATCCAGGCAGGGGTATTGGGTGGACAGAGGGGCTGTGCCAGTGCTCGGGGGATCCATGAATGTGTGTGTGCTTGTGAACCTAGTGAGTGTCATGTGCATGCTGTCACTAGTGAGCTACAGCACTAGTGAGTCCCACAGGTAGGTGCTGTTTAAGGCAGTGCCTTGTCTGTGGTAGTCAGTGTAGCCAGCCTTGTCAGTGTCCTGCGTGTGTCTGTGTGCCCGTATCTCTGGCATATGCGCTTGTCTTCCTTACTGGTTGGACTGGCGAGCAGTTCAGCCTGGGACTGATTCCTTGGGTCTCTGAGCCCCTGGGTGTCTGAGCTCCCAAGCTGGGCTGCAGCGGATGGGCAGGAGGAAACCCTGGGCTTGGAGCTGCTGGAGGTGGCAGCCACTTATAACATCCCTTAACACACAGTCCCAGAAACCTCTTTTCTGATTTGAAAGATCTTGAAGCATCTAACTTGAAATGTTGCCTCCCATTACCACAAGATGGGTAAGAATGAGCTACACAGCCTGTTACTGAGCTGGAAAACCTTTTGGGAACAAACAGTAGAGGGAGTGAGGTGGTTAATTCAGTAGACCACTTTCTCGGTAAGACTCATTAGAAAACGTGAGTTCTTGCCAATTTAAAAGCTTCAGATATTTTTTTCCCTTGGATGACGTGAAATAGAGGTTAAAGCCAAAGGTTAACGGGTCATCCAAATTACAATATCTTCCATAACCTGAGCTAGCTGCAAATTTCCTGCTCTGAAGGAACCACAGATTCAAGCCTAATTCCAGTAAAATATGTACGTATTTGTTTTCATGAAAATATTGTTCTTAATTCAACAAATACTCCTCTAACATTTTGTCATACTATTCCAAGGTATTTACAGAAAACGACTATGTCCTACCCCAGCTTGCATTGTGCTGATCTAAACAAATGAATTTCTTCTCCTCCCCTCTTGTAGGTTGTCTAATCTAGTGGGAGATTTGTCAGTCCTGTCTTGAACTCAGAGGTTCAATATATCTTTCTTGAACATAACTGGCTAGACAATATCATACCAGTATAGTGGCTTTTTCCTTCTTTACTTTAAATATCTCTCCTGACACAATTTAGATTCTAATTGGCCATTTTCATGGTTGAATCACAGCAGACACTCTCAGTTACTAATCTATGAGTTTGATCTACTCTTTATACTCTTATTTTCCCTTGAGTGCCTTACTGCACAAATGTTGTTATTAATGCTGAAGTGCATCACCTCACACTCTGTAGTACAACTTTTCATCTCAAATCTTTCAAACAGGTTTTAAAGTTAACATTTAAAATGGTGTGCAGCACAGGGTCTGAGTCCTTTGTGGCTGAGAAGGACACTGGGGGGGATTTTCAACTCCCTGGGAAAACCCTCTGATTATCCTCTAATTGTTAATGAGCGAAACAATCCACAACCGACCACTATTTCCTGAGGCCCCACCTTTGGGGCTCTGGCCTGGGCAGGGGAAGGTACATGCTTGCAGACTTGGGTCAGCTACATAACCTCCAGAGAGGGGAAGGATATCAGAAATACTCAGCTTGGCATTTCACTTCTTCACAAGCACACCTCACTGTTAGTAGCTAGGATTCAAGTTCTCTTTGGAGGCCAGATAATGCGAGCTAAGCCTTGTTGAGTATCATTTGCAGGTAATCTTTATTGAATCTAAAGTCCCTGAGACCAATTAAAGCAAGAACTATGGTGTCTTGATATCTTAAGTAGTCATTAAACCTCAGAGGAGGGGAAAGATGATGGGTGCAGCAACACAGAAGTACAAAAGCATTGCATAGTCCTGACAAGGACTAAAGGCTCACAAAATGGGAAAACAGCTCATATTTTATTTAGCTAGTTTAATGAATTAAAACTTTTGAAGACACTATTTGTGCAGTCAGCCTTAGGCTGACGTTAGAAGGATGTCAGAACTGGAACCATGGGGCGCCATGTGATAGCTACAGGTGAAACAAAGGGAAAAGGTTTTCTTCAGAAGTAACTGCACTCGGGCTCTAAAAACACTTTAGATTGGCTGAAATTCCTACCACGATGGAAGAATGTCTCCAGGGGATCCCATTTTTCCTAAGACCACTGACACTACAGCAAAAATGCTAGCATAGCAAATGGGAAGAAAACTCTCCCTAAACATGATGGATTGTTGTTTTCAGGTGATTTTTCAAAAGCTGTTTATCCTCCATCTAGATATTCATATGACATGGATATAAAACTTTGAAATATAACTTTAGTCTTTATTAACCTACAGTAAATGTTCCCCAGGGGATATTTAATGCTCTAGCATAATTTCTTAGAGAAAGATAAACTAAAATAAAATCAAGTTTAATCTGTTTTTCTATTTACTACGCTTGCTTTGGTTGGGATAATTTAATTATTTTTAATTGCAGTTTAAATGGCCATAACGATATAATTTTCAATATTCAATACATGATTTAGACTATTTGGGATAGAATTTTGAACATTAACACCAGCTGATTAATCTACTTAACAATCACCAACTGCTGAGCATATTACAGCATATGACAACAATTCATAAGATTTATGGTGCTCCTTGTGAAGAACAACACAGACATACAATTTTCATTTTTGATTCAATGTTTATTTTTCTACTATATATAAAGGGAAAAAAAAGACAATATTTTGTGCTGTTAAAATATGCATAAAGAAAGCAGCAAATTATAATGTTAAGAATTACGAGCAGGAACTAGGGATAAGGGAACCAATTTGGGGGAAAAAACAAAATTAAAACAAAAATCCTCACCACAGTTCATCTCATGTAAAGTTCAGAAAAAATGTTTTTATCCAAATAAGAATGGCGGCATTTTTCAGTTGTAAGCCAGCCTGAAAATAAACTTCTTTGTATATTACCTTTGACTTCAATGCAGCATTCACAGGGACCTTGCAGATCTTCTGATCTCTGGGTCATTGGAGTTTCTTCAGGTCCAGCTTTGGAGACTGGGACTCCTGACTCCAGGGAGATCGAGCAGCTGTACTGAAGTGATAAATGCCTCAAAACGTCCGCTGCTCTTGGGGAGCATTTCCAAAGGTGTGAGTACTATTCATCTCACAGCCAGCACAATTTAACAGCCTCTCCTATTAGCACATATTTTAAGTGATAATTCTTAAGAAGGAATTCATAAATCAGTAACCTGAGGTGCTGGGGCACAGAACTGTCTCATTCATTCCTGCTACAGGGGCGGAAGCCTTCAATAGGAAGACAGAGCAGGCAGCTCTGGGCAATAGCAGCCACATGAGAGCAGCCAAGTCTGCTTGCAACTCTAGGCAGAGCCCTTGGTCACGCACAGCACATGACATTTTGGAACTGCAGGGTCCATCTGACTACCAGAAACATCTACCACAGATGATGTGAAGCATCATCAGCAACGGTAAATAAAATCATAAGATCCCAGGGAAAAGAAGTGGCCTTGAATCCATACAAAAAGCAACGCCTCACCCTCTCCCCACCTCCCAAAAAAGACAAAACAAAAAAACACAACAAAGCAAGAGCAGGAAATCAGAGAACCAGCTACAGAGAGAAGAAAATTTACAAGTAATTGGGAGAATAATATATTATTTTCTCTTTAATCCTGACACACACCCTTTCTATTCCTATTCTTCTACTAGGCCGTATTTTACAATTTCTGCTAATTTTTAGAACATTTTGGTACTAAAAAATTTAGTTTTTAAAATAAGCTATAGAGAGATTTTCTCTGAGTTTCATACATTTCTTCCAGCGTCCTAAGCAGATTCCCCTTGAACCGAAGAAATTGTTAACCCAACTTTCTCCCAAGTTATGCCAGAGCTGCTCATGCCACTTTGGCAGACCCACAGCCCTTATTCCTCAGGGCTGCAGCAGCTAAAAGCCTCAGGAACAATTTTCCTTACTTGGTGGCCCTCCTGTTCTATCTTTGTAGACCAGTGCTCAAAATTACACCATTTATGGAAAGACCTCTCTACTACTTTTCTAGGCAAATTTCATTATTCTCATATAATTGGGATTTCCTATGAAAAACAGTAATATTTCATAAAGGGGGAGTGTTTTGGGTGATACAGTCTTCTACATTTTAGAGTGGAGGAAAATGGTTAAATAAATAAATATTTATAAACAAACATTTTGCAAGTAAAAATAGAGCACTGGAAAGAATAATCTGGCATTTTCATTTATTGCAGAATCTTAAGAGCACGAATAAAAGGTACAATTTTTTCAGAATTTTTTCGTCAATGGAAATTTGCTCAGTTCTCATGTAAGAGTGTGGTTGTAGTTTAGTTACAGTTGTTGGTCTCAAGCATCACCTAACCCAGGTTTATTCTAATCCAGCCGTTCTAAAACCATTAGGTATCATCAATCCATCTGTGGTTCTTTTCAGGGATTAGTTAAACTAAATGTTTTGGGAACCATGTAGCAGAGAACTGGAAGAGCATTAATCTATTAACCTCTCTTATTCCAATCAGGAAATACTTGAATTCACAGAGGCAATGAAACTTTGTATTGAAGTTGACTTTTTGTAATATCTCCTAGATGTTTGGTTTTAGCTTCTCTTGCACAGAACAATCCTGAGTAACATGTATATTTAATCTCAATTGGTGCTGCACCAAGCATGTTAATTAGGACTCTTCCTTACCTTTCAGAAGAATATTACGTATTTTATGCAATATTATTCCTTCTCTGCACAGCTCCAAATAAATCGAGGGTGCCGACATACCATTCACTTCAGCAAAACTTCACATAACAAAAAAATGCACAGAAATATTGCAACAGAAACCCAGTACACTGGACTCCCAAGAATGAAAGTATAAATGGTACCACGTCATTCTCATACTCCCAGAGCACCAAAGTAGCGACTATGGCTCTTAGAAGAAACCTAAAACCTTTCTGTCTATCCACAATTCATGCCCCAAGTAGGCATAATTGGATCATTGTTATGGAATCAAAGAAAAATTTTGCAGCAGGTGTATGCTGCTCTATCAAGCATATTACAGCTCCAGCTATTATATAGTCTTCATTACTTTGCTTTGTTAAATAAAGCAACAAATAATGTTATTCATAATGTCAATAAAGTGTCACTGTTCTGAAGTAAAGATCCACTTAAAAGTAAAATCTTTGCCAACTAATTTCCTTGCCACTACTTTCAAATTAAAATGCAGTGACTTTTAACTTCCTGTCAACAATCTATGTGAATAAAATATCCCAGACTCGAGGACACTGTAATTAAAGGTGGAGTCGTAAAGGTACATCAGTGAATGCAGAAGCAAAAGAAAAACAATCCCATAATTTTCAAAATAATCTTAAAATTGATTGCTTTGCAGCTCCACACCAGAATCTAAGTAGAGTCTGATGAATTTGAGTGCACAGTTTAAAACTTAAAATCAAACCCAAGCATTCCTAGGTAAAGAACTACAGAACATTTTGTAACCGAGAGAAACCACTAGAGGGCAAAATGTCCATTGCTAAAAGCACAAGTGAGCCAGGCACCTTATATGAAGTAGGAAAGTAACAGAGAGGCAAAATCCCCCAACGTAGCCTTTTTTTTTCCTTCTTNATATTGTCCCTTAACCTCTATCTCTGAAAGGAGATCATTAGATGACTTTTCTCACGAGGTCCAATTTATGCCGTTGCTTCTTCTTGTTTCTGCAAACATTTAGGTGTTCTCACCTAACCAAACCAAAACTTTTGGTTTAGGATATCTAGAAATAACAGAAACTTGAACTTGCTTTGGCCTGCAAATTACCAATGTGGAGAAAAAAGATAACTAGAAAGACACAGGAGTGACACCTTTATTTAGCACTAACTTTCATTTGGCCAGCTGTAAGAGTAAATATGCATTGCACTTTTTTAAAGATCCAGCTGTACAGCTAAGTTGCATTTATGACTTTTATTGCTTTAGTAATGGAGCTCTTGACAGTCATCAGTGTGCTTATGCACAAAATCCTTCAAGGAGCAAGCATCCCCAATAACTTCCAAGTGACACATTAAAATGTGAGACTAAAATCATACAGGCATAGAGCTATTAAAGCTATTGCAAAATTCAACTTTTAGGTATCTTTCTCTCCAGCTGTATTACAGCCACAAGTTGGGAGGCCAGGCGTCACACAGAATACGTTGGGAAAGTCTGATACTGAAAGGTAGAACCATGCAGCAGCATATGCTGGGGGCTGCCTGGCTACAAAGCAGCGTTGCAGAAAAGGACCTGGGGGTCCTGGTGGACACCAAGTTGAACATGAGTCAGCGATGTGACCTTGCTGCAAAGGAGGCGAACGGTATCCTGGGCTGCAGTAGGCAAAGTATTGCCAGCAGGTCAAGGGAGGTGAATCTTCCCTTCTAATCAGCACTGGTGAGGCCACACCTGGAGTACTGTGTCCAGTTCTGGGCTCCCCAGAACAAGAGAGATACAGTCTGACTGGACTGAGTCCAGTGTAGGGCCAGTAAAATGATGAAAGGACTGCAGGATCTCTCCTATGAGGAAAGGCTGAGAGAGCTGGGACTGTTCAGCCTGGAGAAGGGAAAGCTCAGGGGGATCTCATCAGTGTATATAAACATCTGGAGGGAGGGTGAAAGAAGATACAGCCAGGCTCTTTTCACTGGTGCCCAGTGACAGGACCAGAGGCAATGGGCACTAACTGAAACACAGGAGGTTCCCTCTGAACATCAGGAAACACTTTTTCACTGGGAGGGTAACTGAGCAGTGGCACAGGTTGCCCAGAGAGGTTGTGGAGTCTCCATCCTTGGCGATATTCAAAAACCATCGGGACATGGTCCTGGGCAACCAGCTCTAGGTGTCCCTGCTTAAGCAGGGGGGTGGGACAAGATGAGCTCCAGAGGTCCCTTCCAACCTCAACCATTCTGTGATTCTGTGAGCAACACTGAGAGGCACAGATGCATACAGTGACTGTGTTCTCAGCTGGCCAGCTATAAATGACCTTGGGTTGTGAAGATACATAACCTTGTTTTTAAGAGATCTAGAAGAAGGCACTATGAAGTGCAAATGATGGGGCGGACACTAAGCATAATGAATGGCTTCATAACTAAATAGTTTTCTTCAGCTTTTAACAGAGTATGACATTGACCTTACAGATAACTGTAAGGCAAATAAAAGAAGTATATATAAAAAGCCTAAAAATACTGTAACAGAAGTGAAAGCAGATCTCAAAGAACTAAACATTTCCAAATTATAAGCACCAGGTGAACTCCATCCCAAAATTCTGGAAGAACTGAAAAATGAAGTTGCAGGCCAGATAGCACGTGTTTTAAGATAGCTTCCATAAAGGGAGAGAACAAATCTGAAGAACAGCAAAATATATTACTTGTATTCAAGAGAAAAGAATAGCCTGATAAATACAGACTTTTTCATATGACCCAAATAACATGCAAGGCTTTTGGACACATTTTTCCATCTATCTATGGACTCGATTTTGTTTGTTAAAAAATGTGAAAATGTAACAAGAGCTTTTAAAAAATGAAATTATTTCCCACAGTAGGGTAATGAAGTAAGAGCTCATCCATCTGGGCTCTAACACTCTGACACATTGAAATCTAGAAGTTTAGCTAAAGAAGATAATGATTAATAGAAGTCTAACCTGAGCAAGGAATTGACCTAACAGGAGACAACACCAGACAGGATTAAATAGGAAACTCCTGGGCTGGGTGATTGATTGGGGAAGCAAAGATTGGCTTTGGGCCTGACCTCTTTACAAATTTCCATTGCTAGAAAAGGAGCTCTCATCACAAAGAGAGGACACAGTGCTAACAAAACACAGGGGTGAATGACCTGAAGGACCATGTTAGTGGCTATTCAGCAATACTAAATACATGGCTGTGCACTAGTAACTAAAAATATTTAAATTAAAACTTATTTTTAATTTCAAATTTATTCTTACAACATGACAGCTGAAGGACCTGATCGTATTTGTTGATCATAGGTTAACTAATGTGATATTAATGTGATACAACTATCTAAAAGGCAAATGCAATACTGGCACATCATCATTAAGAATACAGTGACTGTCAAGCTTAAGATATAATTAAAAAGGAAGAGAATTAGGGAAGAGCTATTAAGATGAAAAGGACAATGAAAAGCCTATCATAGGAGAGAGGACTAAAAGAGCTCTGCTTTTTTAATCTACCAAAATGAAGGCTGAGGTACAATTTAACTCTTCTTTCTAAAATACTTCAGGGAGGTAAACACTAAGGAGGAAGCAGAGTGACTTCAACTAAGGAACCATGTCGGCACAAATACGACTATGAATAAACTGTCAAAGGGACGTTAGTAGAAGCCCTCAAGCAGCTTTCCAATGGGAGCTAGGGCAGAAAGGGAGGGCCAGGGAAGTGCAGAAAAGCCTACTATTGAGATGGGCTTTGATATACTTACGAAAATAGAGTCCAGCTCTCTGCTATTGAGGCACTATCCACAGAGATCCCCAAAGTCCCTTCTAGTCCTGGTCTTCTCTTGTGGGCATGGTCTGAGATCTCATAAACAGAAGAATAAAGAAATTGTACTTAGAGAGGTCAGCTACCACCCAGGCATATATCCATGCTTTGAACAGTCTGACAGTCTTGGTGAGCATTTGAACAGTTTGGCAATACCTGTACCAGTACACTGAAGAAATTGAGACATTTTATTATGTTAGGCAGCAACGGAGAGATCTGAGGATCTCAAGTGATGCATAAATTTCAGTCATTGGCCCATCAGGGGCTCTAGCCCACAGTGAACTATGCATATGCACAATAAACTACGTGGCACTATACAGCTCCATCATGATAAATCATTTAAATTGCTTTTCTGTTCCACTAGCCAAGCTAGCTAGGGCTCCCTATATTGAAGTCTGCACTGTACACATACCAAAAATATCTTGCCTGTAATGAGAAGGAAATTCACAGCAGTAGACAGCTATAGTAATTTTTGAATATGATTATAACATAGTACACATGGAAAGTCACATCTCTGCTTTCTCAGAATGAACTTTCTAGAAAACTAGCTCCTTGATAAGGGTTAAAAAAACCAAACGAACACCCTCCACCAAAAAAAAAAACCCCAAACCAAAAATCAAAACAATGAAAAACAAACAGGTTGAGGATGCTGTGGGCTTAGAAAGCTTTGGAATAACAGTAGGGAAAAAAGGAAGAAAAGTCAGTCAGGCACACCTACAGGACCAAGCAAATGACTATCCCTATCTTGTTCTTATACTATGCTCATCACTTTAGTACTCAGTCTTAGGGGACAGAAAAACTACACCTTTAAGTAAGGGCATAAAAAAAGTTACTATAAATGAAAACAACTCTATGAACACAATCAAAATATTCCATGTTACAAAATAACTGAGTAACTTCTACCTAGGAATTTGGAATAGGAATTGAACAAGAATCAAGAAGAATGAAAAAGAAGCATTAAGTGATTGTGCATGTGGCAGATGTAGACAAGGCTTAACAAGTAGAACAAAAAACCTAAAAGATTTAAGAAAGTGTTTTAAGTAAAATTCCTATATTGACATTATCAGCTCAATAGAACTGTAAAAGAAACCAAAGGAGGTGAATTGGGGAAAAAAACCCCAACAACCACACACACAAAACCCAAGGGGTAATAGTTCTTCATTACCAGGACATAGAAGCACATATTAAAAGATAATAGGAGGGTGAAGTGACGGAGCAACTGCAATAAGGAAAAGATTTAATTCAATGAATGAAATGAATCTATATTGAATTCAATGAATCTATTAAATGAATTCAATATAGATTAATAAAAGCGACAAAATATCTTGCATTTTGTATATTTTTTACAAAAGCTGAAACGTGTAACTTCATGCATCAGACTAATAGAAAAAATTTAATACAGAAGCACATAAATTTATCTAGTTAGTTATATGTTACAAATAAGATCTCTTCCAATTTATTTACGTTTTCGAGCTGAGTTTGTTTTATTTTATTGGTAGTGCGAAGAAAGACATTTTGTGATGAATGCTAAGTAAATAGTGTTTAATGAGTTGTCACTTTACATTGGACACAAAATTGAATACTGCCACGGTGAAAAGAAAAAAGAAAAGTGCTTTATAAGACCTGTGCCTGGTGAGAAAGGGGGAGCAAGAAGGAAACTTTGTCCTGTACAAAAGTTAGCAGTGGGTTTAATCTGAAATACCAAACTTCTGGTTTGGGGAATACCTGGATCCAAAGAGAGACTGGGATCTCTCTCTTCTGTGCTGGAGAAGGCTGGCTTTCACTTTCAGACCATAGAAACAGAAATTAAGCCTGATGACTGTTTCCCACTGCTTTCTTCTCCTCAGCCTAACCTTGGTGGCCCTGTAAAGGTTTTATTTTCTGGAAAGAAACAGGTGAACACCATTCTACACTCCCACATAAATCCTTCTTTTGAGAAGGTGAGGATGTTGAATTACGTCAAACTGTCATCCTTATAAAGCAAAACAAAATGATGATGGATAGCCATATGATTACAAATAGTCGTGTCACAGGACTTAGCAGATAATGCCTCTCCTGGTCTATTATAATGGAAAGTAAAATGTTTCAGCAAGTTACCATGAAAGCAGGCTAAAATAAAATTTATAGGAAATAATTTTTAGATTGGATATCCTTTTTACATACTCAATATTTTACAAAAATAAGAATTTTCCTTTACTCCATACAATTTATCCAAGTACTCGTGCTAGAGATTTTAAGAGCACATTCTTCTGAAAATTGTTCTGTTGGGTTTTTTTGTGGGGTTTTTTTCTAAGAATGCCCTCACTGAGTCACTACTCCTTTTTTTTAGGGAGATATTTCACACACTAGAGCTGTCTCCAGGCCCACTGAAAACAAATTTGTAATTATCCTTGACATGGGTCTTATTGTTTCCAAGACCCTTGATATAGAAAAGTCAAACTGTGAATGATCTTCACAAGATCTGGATGGCAGATTGGAAGTCATTCCTTTAAAATCGATAATCCTAGTAAAGTAAAATATTTTTATAATGCCCTGGTAACAATATTAAATTTCATCGCTGGCATAATTGCAACATAGTACTATGTCTTCCTGAGAAAAATATATATTCAGAAATCCTTTGAATCTCTATCTCTCCCTGCTTCTTAATTCCTGTTATTCCTTACTAGTCTCAACTGCTTCAACTGCTTCCTATTGCCCACACCTTGTCTATTTTCCCCACTCCTGCACCTCCATTACTAATAAATCGTGCCTTTACAGAATTATTTTCCACCTGTCTCATTGATCTTATTTATTTTATCTGAAGTTTCCAGGGTTTCATTGTTTGCCGAGGTTCCATTAGCCACTGGAATCATCCAGCTCAACAGAGTAAGCCAGGCCAAGCAGGCTGCCTTTGCATTATAGCATCATAAAACTCTGCAAGAAGTAAGTGAAAAAATGAATTCATTTATTGCAGTATTACATTTCAGAAGTCATAGCAAAAATTTTTGTTTGTTTTTTTTAAAGAAAATTAAGTGGCTGTTAAATCAGCTAGAATTCTTTTTTATTACATTTGGACAACCATATAAGGTTAAAAAGTGTATTACTTTAAATCAAGGTGTTTTAACAAGGTTGAAATGACAGACTTAACAGTTAAGGCTATTATTGTTATTTTTTAGAAACTAATTGGATAGTTTGTCCTTTCCTTCTCATTCTGTACAACATTTCTCCTTTCCTACCTCTTTCTATCACCCAAAAGCTAGTGGAGATGGGTGGGTCCCGAAAAGCCATGCTTGTGCCATGCCACTGTGAACATAAAATCAGTGCTTTGCCACAAAAAGCAGCAGAAGAGCCAAAGGTAGCTGGGAGGCAGCCTTTAAACCCCGAGCAGCTTTAAAACTTAATTTCATAGAGTTTTAGCTGAAATTTCTATAGTAGGCCTGGGAGTAACTGAGACTCCTTGCTCTTGAATCTGAATGTTAAAATGGTGCAGTAAGAATCCATATGAGCTAAGCAGCTGAAATGGACCATCAGACCATAAAATAAAAGCTAGAAAGAAGGATCTGATTCTATCAAGAGAATCCCTAAGGTCAGAGGAATTACTCTTGAAGGACAGTGGTAGTCCATTCAATAAATACAAGCTTTCACTGAATGATCAGCTAGAGCATATGCCTCTCTCTTAATCTGATCTAGTTTGGCATAAGAAACCTTGCTAAAGTTTAAAGAAAAATCATTTTCCAAACCTGTTTTTCTTTTTAGGCTTCTCTCTATCTCACTCTTTTTGAATTCTAGCTGACAGTGTACTTAAATATTTTGGACTGGGGGTGGGTTACCTAATGCAGTGTTTCAGATGCTTCCGGATTCCACTGTGATACATCACCACCTGTAAAGTGGAAACAAGAGCTTAATAGACTTCCACTTACCAGAAACCTTCATGAATTCACACTGTGGTGCACTATTAGAGAAGTACAGGGAAAAAGAGACTGATGTATTCTGCAGAGACAGTAGATAGGAAATTAAAATTTTATTTTCTTGCATAAACACTGGTTCAGATAGGCAACACCAGTTTCAGTCTCCAAATCTGGATGTCTCCATTTCTATCATCAGAACTGATCTGTAACCCTTCAGACCCACTCCAGACAGATGAGGGGAAAAAAAAAGAAATAGAAAAATCTCCTGTCCTTCTTCAGCCGTGTTGAGTTCATTTTGTTCAAATAATTTCCACTAAAAAGATAGAGCTGTGTACTGAGCAGGGATTGGACCAAATGACCTTCACAAGTCCTTTCCAACCTGAATTACTCCATGATTCTGTAATAGCCTTTTTTTTCTTTTTTTTTTTTTTTCTGAAATAGCAAAAAATTACTAAACTTACTGATCTCTACTTCATGCCTTGAGATGAAGTATCTGATCATAATCTATAGTTCCCTGAAGATATATAAGCTTGAAATCTCTTTGGTGTTGTGACACACTTCCAGAGCCTCTCAGGACAATAAAAATGGGTGGCAAGAGCAGAAAGAGAGATGTTGCTGAAGTTCGCTTTAAAAGTAAACTTCAATTACAGATGAGCTCTTAGTCTGAGGGCATTTAATTTGACAATAAACAAGTAGCAATTTTTTTAACATCTAAATGCCAAGCATCATATTTCCA
Source organism: Fregata magnificens (assembly GCA_013389945.1). NCBI lineage: Eukaryota > Metazoa > Chordata > Aves > Suliformes > Fregatidae > Fregata > Fregata magnificens. The sequence continues at coordinate 91,267 of WAAD01004508.1, forward strand.
GCAGTTCGAGGCACTTACATGCATTATTTTCATTCCCCCTGCTTCCAGCTGGCAGTCCCACATGGATTTCTAGCGCAAAATTAACTATGACTGGCACAAAGCATATGCCTGCAGGCAAGGAGATTAGAAGAGGCATACATATTTTGCCTTGGCTGAAGCTTGTATTGGTTGGTAATTTCAGTTACCTTCCAAGCTGGCCTTTCACAGAATGTATTGGTTTATATTGGAAATCAGACCCTCGAGTTTTAAATAAATCAATGTAATGTTTTTTAATTATCCTCTTGCCTTTTTTGTCTAGCTGTATCAGATGCTGTGTATTTTGTCAGGATTATTCTCAGCATTATTTGTAATCAAATTCATACTTCAGAGAATTATATATATTTTACAGTAGCTTTTATTTGTATCATTATAAACTAAATCAACTGTTCCATTTTACATATAGAGCAGAAAGTTTATGGTCTTATTCAGACTCCAATAACAGCTTGTTCAATTTATTGTTGTGCATAACAAAAGGCATATCTTTAAGAGGGAAGAGTTTTATTATTTGGGGGTTTTTTTCCCCCTGAATTTCAGCCCAATACTCTCCATTGTCGTGTCTACCAAAATAGTAATGGTAAAGACTGAAGGACATGAGGATAAGTAACAATTGAACCAACTTTGAATGCTACCATAATTCCTTACTTGCTGAATTCCCATGTGGTGCTAAGTATGTTCAAAGATATTACAGTCCCTGTATGTAGACACATACAGCTATCATCTGCTCTAAGATACCAGACCTCCTGTAAAATAACCTCCTGATAATTCACTTCACACCCTCTTTCTCCTTACTTTCCATGTCCTTCTTCTTGAATCAATGCCCTCAGAAAGACACCTGCTCCATTGCAAGAGTATGTTCCCCACAACTGGAATTGGCACAGGTCCTGTCTCTGCTCTAGGCTTGTGGGACAACAAATTTCTGTGCCAGAAGAAAGGAAACTGAATTATTGATTCTGATTCTCTGTGCTGGCTGTATTTGTTATTGCTTCTGCCCTTCTGTCATAGCAAGAAAGACACACTGAGCATTGGCACTCCTTATTGCCTGAAACAGTCCATGAAACGAAAATACACATACACACAAAGAAGAAGAATTAAAAACACAGAGGCCTGAAGATGATGAAAACTGTCATAGACTTTTTGGTACCAAGTAAATGTGAAAGGTGTTCCCTCCACTTGAAAAATGAATATTGCTGTGACCCTCCACGACAGATGCTCTCTCTAGAACTGTCCTTTGAAGCAGTGCAGCCTAGCTTGCTAATGATGTGTGGCGTGCTCCCTGGCCTGACTCTGACTACCCAGACTCGGTCTGTCCACACCGTCATAGAGAGAAAGCCACAACCTTGTCCCCTGCGGTCAAACTGTTGCACTATCAGTCTGACCTTGCAACATATAATGTGGAGAACTGTATAGGAAGGACTCAGCTGACTGATCTGTTGTGGGACACATGATGGCAGACGTAGCCAATACAAGAAAGAACATTGTTATTCCTATGTCCCAAACTTTCTCCCAAACCTGCACATAAACTTGTCTGTCTGCATCTAAGTATGGGCCTGTATCAAAGTACCAACACTAGAAGAATCACTTGGACTTAAGGTGGTTTCAGGCTACCTATCCAGATCTTAAAATGTAAATGTAACTAATGACAATGAGGTGTGCACTTTATACAGATTGTGTTACCTCTGCATTTGGTATGAATATACCACCTGCAAAATACCATGTCCTGTTGGTGACCCTGTTTTAAGAAACATGTCAGTCAGCTGAAAAGGGCTAAGGTAACCACAGCAAGGCGTAACTGCCTGAGAAGGGCGCTCTATATGGAGTTTCAAAGCTCTCTATTCAGTTTATGAATGATCATGCCTAGGAAATTTTGAATTTGCCTCTACTTAAGATGTTACTCTTTGATTATCATCTTAGTAAGGTTCTATTTTCTGCAGTCTGGCTATCTGTTAATGTGTAGTCCTCAGCATATCAGTACCTTGTAACAAATATACAAATGTTATTAGGTTTTTCATAGCATGTATGATTTTACTACCTCTAACAATATTAAAAGCTATTGTGCTTAAAATCATTCCTAAATAATTCTGTCACATAAACTAAATGCAGAAAAGGATATAGACAAGTAATCTAAAGCAGTAATAGATAGCATGACTGTATATATCAAATACAAGGTATAATTGTGTTTCTCCTTATTTACTGCTAGTTCCTGTAAACAAGCCAAAAGGAACACTTGAAATAGCATCACCTCACTTACTGTATTAAACTAAAAATGCATTCTTACACAAGACACCCTGACAGCTTCAATATTAACTAGTATCTCCGTGTCCACACTACCAATCAATGTAGATATGTTTGAAATAGTTTGCTTCAAGTAAGTTGAGAGATGTCTACACTGAAAAAAATAACCTGATGAATCATGTCATCCAAATTAGTGCTTTTACCTACAACTAAAATTTTCCTTTCTCATATGCTCTGCTCTTTTTAAAGCTTAAAAAAAAAAAATCACAGCTATTCTTTGGTGTGGATTCTCTAGTTTATAGGGGCATGCCAAAATTTTCTCCTACGCTGTAGAGAATGCAGAGCATTTTCTGAAGTGTAAACACTTTTGTCAACCCTGCTTGCCTCCACTCATCCCCAAAACAAATAACCTTTCATTACAAGATGCAAACCTGACAGCCAAGCCAACAAATGACAAAAGTTTGGCACATTCACAAAAACAGAGAAATCTGTTTCTACAGGTTCTGGGGACTTCTCAGATAAGGGCTCAATATCTCACAGCATCGAGGACAAAACTACTGACAACCATTTGCCCCGTAACTCCCCCTCTGTCCTCCTCTTTCTCATGCTTCCAGCCCAAACTCATCCAAGCTGCATGAATTGTTTTCACAGCTTCTGAACTGCCACATCTCTCTAAGATGTCCAGAGTTTCCAGAGTGGCAGGGCATTCAACCTGCACTGTTTGTTCCACCCCACCCCCCCAGCAGCTAAGTTGTAACATTCAAAAAAATCAACATTTAGACTAAAACTGCTGACAGTCCTTTACCTACAACGTTTGTCATGATTGTGCTGTAATACAGCATAAGAGATTAACGTTTCAAGTTTAGCACTGTTGATGAGTCCATAAATTTCTGAATTAAGCCGGAAATTTCTTGGCCTATATTTTAAATTGAGTTGGTTCTGAATGGAACATATTCTGAATAGGAACAGGTAAGCTACACTAGCACATGCACACAAAATGCTATGCAAGACAAAGCTGTACTACTGGCGTCATCATATTCTTAGATCATCAGAGATACAGGGGAAATTGTAGTACCTTTTATTAAACCAGATGTTATAGATACACCAAGATAGAGATAGGTAAACCAAAGATACCTAAAAAACATTATCATAATTTTACTTGATGTGTAAATCAATTCTCTCTACTTAAATCAAAAAATTTTTTTTTGGCACTGGAAAAAAGTAACTGAAGGGGCTTGTTGGGTTTCCCCCCCCCCCCATTAGTCTCGTTTGGGAAAAGCCACCAAGTTGCATGAATTCCATTGTTCAAGCTCCAATATTGTATTTCACTTTTTTCCCTACCAAAGATCAAAATGAGCATGGGATGTCAGGCACTTAGCACTGCATATTGCAAAGATTTGAGGTCTTTAGACAGAGTATTACAAGTTCTTATCAGCACCACCATATGCTATAAGACAGAATGCGCATAAACCTGTCAACACACATAATTCTCGTTTTCCGATTAAAGAATACCTTACAGAGAAACCACACATATTTGCTTCCTTCAGCATTACGATCCTGTTTAAGGCTATACAAATGCAATTAATCTGCCAGAAAAAATAACAAACCAAACAGGAATGTATCTGAAGTAGGGAGGACTTGATTTGTCCGTGAACTATTTCAAGTCAATTTTCTGTATGTAATTGCAGTGTCCGACTTCTGGAAATACTTCTATCCAAACATACATAAGTAGTTTCAGTAATAGGATATTAAAGAAATCTAAGTCTCTAGTTTTGCAAATTTCCAGTGAATTTTTTTTTTTTTTGTATGTGTATTCAGCCCCCTGAGGTAGAAGACAGGGACCGAGAGCAGAATAAACTCCCCACAGTCCAGGAGGAAGTGGTCAGCGACCTGCTGCACCACCTGGACGCTCACAAGTCTATGGGGCAGGATGGGATCCACCTGAGAGTGCTGAGGGAGCTGGTGGAGGAGCTTGCCAAGC
>WAAD01004510.1:3886-23528 GCA_013389945.1 Fregata magnificens
AATTGGACTGTCTATTTGTTAAATGTGAATGGGTGAACAATAATTGCTTCTTTAGTTCATTTATATTCTTAAGGAAGGTTGGTTTTTTTCTAAAGCGTCTCAGATAATGGGCCAGATTCACTCTTCGCACAAGCCAGTAGGAAGCAGCAAATGCAGCAAAACAAGCTTGCGGTATTGCTCCTCAAGAAGATCCAGGTCACTTGCCGGAAAATGATCAATTTGCTTTGTGAGAAGGCAAGGTCAAGATGGCTGCTAAATATACCATTGCAACTTTGCTGTTAAGCTGCCTCCATAGCCGTGTCTTGCATCTGATGATGAGTCCATGTTTATAAACCACATTTCAGGTCCATGAACCTCAGCAAGACTGAATATGGAAGAAGAACATGCACTTCCATTTGGTGACTCCTTTTGCTTGTCACCTAGCTTTTGAGCTTGGTAGTGCATTTAAATCATATTTCAGGTGTGTTCTGTGTAGCAGCAGGACCTAGAAACTTTTATTTCAAATGAATCCTAGGATTCTCACGCTGTTACTTGCCTTCAACTACTTGGGCTTAGGTAAGATGTAAATTAAGAGTTATGAGAAAATTCAAAATAACTGGAAATAGGGGAACTTGGCACAACTAAGTTCCTCACCATTTATAAAGAGCTGACATCCAGCTGCTCCCACAGTATGAAAATGCTTTTGAGTTCAAAATACTTCATCCTGAAATATTGCAAAGAAAAAGAACTAAAGCAAAGCTTAGGACAAAAGTGATTTGAAAGGGAAAACCGAGTTTTAGCTAGAGTAACTGTAACAGTTCAATATTCCTAATAAATCCAGAGAAAGATGAGAACACTAAAGGAAAAATTGGCAAAATCTGAAGCAGTACACTTCATGAAGAAAATTACAGAAGAAACTTTTCATTTAGGAGCAAATCTTCGGTCCTTGAAAAGTAAATGATATTGCTGTAACCAATAAAGTTTCCTTTCAGATTTTAACCAGTTTTATGTGCATCACTATGTCAATCTCTTAAATCTTTCTGCTAAAACTTTAATTAAAAATATTGACTAAGCAGCAGTAGTACAAGCCACTGCAATACCATTCATCTTTGAAAACTACTGTTCATAAAAGGGAACCATAAAGCACATTTCTAAACCACTTATACTTTTTTATATTTTAATTCAAGTAAATTAATGAACATATGAGCATCACTTCTATATATGGCAGAGAAAAGATTTTTTTTTTTTTTTAAAAGGTCTGTAGTCAGATTTCATGGAGAATGACTGAATATGGGAAAAGATTGATTATTTTATCAATCAGAAAATTCAATCCAGGAAGCAGGAATGGCTTTTAACATGGAATCTGGAAATAAAGAAAAGAATCATTTAAAAGCAGAAAAACAAGATAGCCGTCCTTGGACGTTTTCTGAGGTCAGTGCACATATGAAGTGGCAAGATGAAAGTGAAGAAAGCAATACCGAGGATCTTGAAGATTAGAAGCGAGCATTTCCAAGCAATTTTAAAAAATGGACAATAAGTGATCAAAGACTTTTGAGGACTGTGGTGATTCACTGCCTAGAGCTAAGACATAATCAGCATAACAGGAACAATTTGAAGGTGTGGGAGATCAAACTGTTAGTGTCAATTTCTTCAGAAAGTCAGGTTTCCTTTTAGTACAATAGCAATTTGCCCCGCAATGTCAACTCTTCCATCATTACGCAATGAAATCTTCAACTCTCCTCCACGGCGGGAACATTGAAAAGCTAAATGGAAACAAGAATACACAGTTAAAAAACTAGTATCTATCACAAATTATTTAAAAATCCATGAAAACTCAGGGAAATGAGGCCTCTATCTCCAGAAAGCAAGCAGCACCAGGGCAAGCACTGCACCAGGGACACCCTGGATGAGTTGTCTTTACAGATGAAGATTAGCTGAGGGCGTATCTCAGATAAGAATTTGTCTATTGAGTCTGACAAAGATGCTAGTTAATACAAGTAGTGAAGAATAGTTTGCTGTGATGTAGTCAACCAAGTTTCCTTTGTATATCCAAACAAGTCTTGAATTCTCCCATTCATGGGATAGACAGTTTCTGTAGGTAAGAAGGAAGAACACTCTTATGCAGTATTATCTGCATAAGAATGAAGAACCACTTTACCGGTATTGAACATCTGAAGCAGATACTAGGTTCAAAGAATGTGTTTAGCTAATGGGTAAATAAAACTCAAGCAGCCAGTGGAAGAAGTCTACAGAGAAACACAGATGCTGCTTCAGCTGTCACAAACTGAGACCAAATTCTTACATAGATAGGTACAGATATTGATTTATATAATCCTGAATATATCATTTAATACAGCTGGATAAAGTTTAAGTAGAAATAGCCTTCCACTTGTAAATAACTACAAAACTGAACTTTTGCCTAGACTGTTTAGTCATATACAGGTGGGACGATAACGCTCACTTAGCATGTTGAGTCTGTAGACTTGTTCAGTAGTTCAATTTTAGCTGCACAACTACTTGATCAGAAAATGGTCTGGTTCAGATAGAGTTTAGCAAAGGTTTGAGTTTCATATAGTGTTGTTTTTGTAAAAGGCTGTAAATGGATGACGAGGCATTAATGTTCACAGTCTCCTTACTCAATGAATTTCCAACCACTACAAAAGTTGTTCAAAGCCAAAGGGCATGTTTTTCCTCACAAACCCACAACTTGTAAATTGGGTAGAGATTGTATTCAGATCCCGACAGAGCATAGGATCTCTAACAGATGGCATATATACTGCGCACTTTAAAACAATTTCTTAGCTACAGCTGACAAGAAACCTCTTCCTTATAACAGGACAGTAGATTCTCAGACAAAGCAAATGCTCCAAAACAGTGGAAACAGGAGCTATAGAAAGATTGATATTGATACTTTCTGTTCTTTTCCATTTAGAGGACTACCAGTTATTGTTTTTAACTTGTCAGAACAACATCTATGTATGGAGTAATGCCTTCAATTGGAATATTTTGGACACTTAAAGATCTAGACTATGCTAAATTTGATCAATTAATATTGCCTAGTGGGGGCACACAGCTAAACTCATGATAGCAGGTTTAAATAAAAGAGGTTAATTATTTCAAATCTTCAGAGATTGGTTGGGGTTTTTTTTTCTTTCTTTAAATATGGAACCACTGCTGTCTCTTTCATGGCAGGATTACTGAGACTGTTTTGACACTGGTCCATTTTATTTTATTTTTAAAGAAACCTTCAAAGTAGAAGAAAAGAAGGAAAAGAAAAAAACCCACAAAAGAAAATTTTACCCAAGCTTATATGAAAATAATACTTGATCTTTTCTTTCTCTCACATAGAAACATTGATATTTCACACTGTGTCCAAAAGTAAACAGACCTGCATGGAACATTTCAATAACTAGAGGATTTCATTTAATAGCAATGTCTCCAGAGACATTCAAGCATCTCTCATGCGCACTTGCCTTTTGGATCACAAAGTTGTTGCACGTCCATTCCATGTCTGTGTTCACTAGGAATATCTCATGCTACCCATACATTTTATACGTTTTGTATAAAAACAAATATGTACATTCTGATCTGTAGAAATAACACATAACAGCTGAATTTACAGTGCCCCAAACTCCTCTGTGATTAACCTGAGACAGAGGAAAGTTTAAGAGTAGGTACAAGGACTGTGAGATTGAGCACGCTGGTATCGCAGGATCATAGAATCATGCACCACTGCATTCCCAAGGTGGCCAGTGGCCTTGTACTAATATTATCCTGTTGTTTTGAGGAGCTTCTTATCAGCCTAGATGTATCTAAATGACCATTGCCTACAGAATTTGAGGAGTAATGGATTTTCTTCATGACGTCATCATAATGACATCAACTCAGGAATAAGTGCCACTCTTGTAAAAATACCTGGTTTTTGAAATCACCATTATTTTGCTTGAATTTCTAAACCCTATAAAAAGACTGATGAAAGAAGCACTTGTTCCTTAACTTAAGTGAAGTTAAGATCTCCAAGAGTTTTTTTTATTCTAAGAAAGAAGGTAGATAAATCTGGTGATTGATGGAGGGAAACACCTCTCCTTTGGCAGAAATGTTACACTTGTGTATAAATCTGATGTGGTCAATCTGTATGTTGAGATTACCTGGGAAAGATGAAAGCCGCAATTACAATTCTGCAAAACTCTTCACTTCATGAGAATTCAAATTAGCAAAAACCTAAATACAGGTTTTTGCTAATTTGAATTCTCATGAAGTGAAGAGTTTNNNGAAATTTTTTTTCACCAAAAAAAAAAAACTTTTAAAAAAAAAAAAAAAAAAAAAAAAAAGTGAGGAGACTGAAAAGTTATAAGATGGGACAGACTTTGTGTTGAAAGAAATCCTGGCAAAATTTCTGAAAGTATGATCTTACAGTTGTCAAAGTAAGGTTTGGGTTTTGTTCCCACCCACCCAAAAAAACCCACCCCAACCCTCAAATGCTATAAACCTGTTCTGTACTGGGAAGGAATCAGAGAAGTTAAAGGCAGTAACAAGAACCAAAATTTCCCCACAAACTAATACAGTTGTCTGAAGTAAACAGGTATAGAAAGATTCCTCTAGCTTCACCTGAGATTAAAAACTGTCCTGGATAAAGCCCCTTCTCTTCACAATAATTTGGAAAGTCCTCTACAATCTATTTGGTTATATCGAATTCCTTATGCATGTTTATAAATGTTATCTTAGAAATGTGAAAGCTATGTGAAGGGCTGGACACAGAGACAGTTGCTAAATATTGCATTCATTAGCAATTATGAACATCTACACTCTGATATGAGAGATTATAATTTTTTAAATATTGCAGAGACTCTTCAAATGAAAAAAAGGCAAGGATTGGTACTGAACTCTGACTTAACACTCAGCTTAAATTCAAGGATGTGTACATAGTTTCAAGAAAGATCATAAAGTATTTCACCTTGAAAAAGACTGGAAAATTATCTTTGTAGTTGATGGGGGTGGTTGTTGTTTGACAATTTGGTCTAATAAAAGTAGGAAGAGAACCCAAACACAGGAAATTATGTCTGATACTTCAGCAGAGATGCAGCTGACCTCCTCCTAGAGGCCACAATACCCAGAGAGATCTGACAATAGATTTAACTTTCCTCATTTTTATATTATGTCATATCTGATCTATTTTGGAACTAACAGATCTTTCATTTTATGGAAGAAAATCTTCCTTTATTCTTGCAATAAAAGGTATCGGATATTACAGAAGCTACCTGTGCTCGTTTTGGCTGGGGTAGAGTTCATTTTCTTCATAGTAGCTAGTATGGGGCCATGTTTTGGATTTGTGCTGGAAACAGTGTTGATAACACAGGGATGCTTTTGCTACTGCTGAGCAGTGTTTACACAGAGTCAAGGACTTTTCTGCTTCTCAGACCACCCCACCAGCGAGTAGGCTGGGGGTGCACAAGGAGCTGGGAGGCAACACAGCTGGGACAGCTGACCCCAACTGGCCAAAGGGATATCCCAGACCATATGACGTCATGCTCAGCATATAAAGCTGGGGGAAGAAGAAGGAAATGGGGGACATTCAGAGTTACGGCATTTTGTCTTCCCAAGTAACCACTACACGTGATGGAGCCCTGCTTTCCTAGAGATGGCTGAATACCTGCCTGTCGATGGGAAGTAGTGAATGAAATTCCTTGTTTTGCTTTGCTTGCACACGTGGCTTTTGTTTTACCTATTAAACTGTCTTTATCTCAAGCCATGAGTTTTCTCACTTTTACCCTTCTGATTCTCTCCCCCATCCCACCAGGAGCAGGGGAGTGACCAAGCGGCTATGTGGTGCTTAGTTGCCAGCTGTGGTTAAACCACAACACTACCGCAAAGGTTTCTAAAAAAATCAAAAGATGCTCTTATTTATTAATCTTTGGTGATATGGAATCTTCTGGATTGCCAGCCATCTTTTCCAAATAATCCCATGAGTAACAGAATTCACCCCAGTCCTACCTGATACCCCTCAGTCACATGCATGTAAGGAAAAGTTATTTCTCATAAACACACATAGAGACCACATGTTGATCAGACATCAAATGAACTTGTTCTCTTTAAATCTGTTTTGTATGATTTCTACCACAAAAAAAAAAATCTATCATGTGGGAAGATAGGACTTTTTTTTGTGCTAAACACATTGGAGAAGCCAATGACAGCATCAATTGCCTTTGCTGCTTGAGACAGTTTCTCTAAGAGAGGAAGTGGCACAGTACATAAAAATAGATTAAAATGCAAAACAGGTAGAAAGTATCATCTAAAAATACAGACAGAATTCCTGTCTGTTTGATTACTTAAAGCAGCAGTGGCTACAGATGGCATGGAAGAGTTTTAAATTCCACATTAACATCCTAATTAACATCCTAAAATGTCGAAATCTTCTGAGAAACAGCCAGTCCATAAGGATGCATTACCAAAGACAGTTTCTCCTCTTCAGAAAGTACGTTGGGATTTTTCTCCCCAACATTATGCAAAACTGTCACAGACTTCTGCGATGTAAATGCAAATATGAGACCTTCAGAAGAGAATATTACACCTTCCCTTCAATTCACGATGGAGGAGGTCTTGGTCATTGTGGATTACCATACTGAGCTATGGAGTGCAAACAGGTCCTTTAAAGAGCTTATCATTCTCAAGAAAATCAATTTTGAGATCCATTTAACCAAATATAGGAAGGCTTAATACTCAAGGTAGCTGTTTGTTTGGAAAAGTGTTCACTTTTATGGACAAGGAACCTTATTAGATCAAGGGTGCAATCTCTGTTCTAAACTAAATGTTACCAAAGACTTGATTGTTGTCAGGTGCATGAAAGAATTGTAATCCCCTGCACCCTCTTAGGGAACCAGATAGGGACTAGGGTATTTTGTATTGCTTCTGTTGTTCTCCCATTCTCTGGCAAAGCACTAGAAACACGAGAAGCAGACACCCAATGCCTCTTTATCTAGTGTTGTCAGCTATCAACAGTTTCTCTCGTTTTTTTTCCACCAAGTTCTTCAGTTTCTCGCTTAATAACAAATATGTGATCTAATAAGCATATCTCAGTGATTGAAAGAATACCAATAAAGCTGTTCTTTGACTTCAGAGGTCCAGTCATCTCAAATTCCTTTAAGGCTTAATCAATTAAAAGTAAGACTGCAGGTAAAATCACAAACAAATACAATTTGCCAATGCCCATGTATCTTGTCCCCATTGTTATATATTTAACATCAGTCATGTTCTTTCTGTTCTCGTAACGTAAATGACTATTCTTTCTTATATCCTTCCTTGCTACCATGTAAAAGATGATCATTCTGAGGAAAACTGATCTTCATACCTAAATACACAGATGTGTCAGAAACCAGAAAAAACCCTGTACCATAAAGCACATTCTGTAAGTAGAATCTGAATGTTAAAAATACATCTCTCCTTATCTAGCTATAATAACACTAGCTATTCTAAAGCCTAAGTTTCCTAAAGAAGTCACTGAAGGGATTAATCTGGAGTAATTCTCAAGAAAATTCCAAAGTCAGGCAGAAACCATATGACTTTTTTCAATCTTAATATACATGAGGGGAAAGGAAAACACTGTCTAAATTCTACTGAAAAGTACACATTGTGAATGAAAATACGGATACCTGTTCCAAATACCCAAAGTGCGAGCCATAAAGACCAAGAAGTAAAGTAAAATTCAGTCAAAAACAACATCATCTTAAGTTCACCAAGCTTCAGTTACGATGACAGGTCATGAGAACTCAAATCCAAAAGCTGAGATAAAAAAAACTAACTACAGAATTACAATCCAGAAACTGAGACTTCAAACTCCCTGCAGGCATGACGTGTCATGTTGGTGGGTAGGAAAGAAAGCAATTTCTTAAAGGTTACCTCACACACAAAATATGACATAATATTCTATTCATATTGAGAAAATGGATAGGGAGTTATTGCTACAGTTTGGATTGTAGCAATAATGTAACTTTTTCTTTTTTAGTGAGTAGCTTTTACACAAAAAGGCAGCTTTGCAACAAAACAGTTTCTCTTACCGAGCATTTCTTTCTTCCCCAGCTGCTCTGACCAGTAGCTGCTTAAAACAGCATGGGCAGATCCTTAAAAGAAATTGGAAAACTAAGTACAGAATTAAATTAGAATCACTACTTTATAGAGCAAGCACACTCAAAATGTAAATGCCATAAACAAATCAAGTGCCACACGTGTCTAGAGCAAAAACACCCAAGAGTTTGCACAGCAGACAGAACTTAAGGCTTTAACATTCCATTTATTTATGATAAAGCAGTATGACTTCCTCATCTTCTGGCTTCAATGGAAATTTTGCCTAGGTGAGGGCTTCATGATTAGCCACAATTGGTAGGAATAACAAACAGTACCGATCAAAATAGTTGAGCCAAAGTACTCATTTGTTCACCAAAAGTAAATTTCCTAATAACAGAATCTCAAAATGTTAAATTCAAAATATTATTCATCTAAACATGATGTTATTCAATGAAACATGAACAGCTACCCATCAAAAATCTGAACAGGCTTTTGGATATTTTTTAAGAATAGGAACAGGTGGATAGAAATCACTATGTAAAACAAAAGCATTTCCTCTCCTAACAGTTTTCACAACAAAACCTCAGGTTTTTTTCAGCATTGAATTCTGGTAAGTATCAGGATGTAACTCAAGGAGATCTTTAAGGTCTCACCACAGCTCCTGAAAACTAAAAGACCAATTTCTTGTTTCCTGACCAACAGATGGCTTAAAAACTTAGGATGACTTCTCAGATTCATAGCTAGAAATGCTGCTTCAGTCTACGTCAGCAGCCAGGGGCAAAGACACTCTGCTGGAAAACCTATTGTGAAGTAACTATAATTATCAGGGCTCAAGGACACCAGGACATGTGGCATTATTAAGAAATCATTACAAAAGAAATATAATACAAAGCCATAACACTGTTAAAAGTATACTTCAGCAATACAATAAAAAGATTTGTTTCTATAAAAGAAAGGACACTTAAAGATGGAAGGCAAGCACCAGTGAGCTATAACAAGCCTGGAACAACCTCAGAGATTCAGGAAACTTCTAGCTTTTCCTACTTATCAATACTAGTCTTCCCAGAAATCCTAAGGAATGAGCTCTGGGACTAGATATGTCTACCAGACTCTGTCCCTGGCTTTATCAGGAAAGCAGGACTGAAAGCTTAAAAAAATAACTGAAATACACAGCTTATATTTCTTTGTAAACCTTTCTTTCTGCTAGGAGTGCTGAATAACTAGCATTATTCCAACAAAGAAAGTTTCCTCTTTATTTAGGAAAACATTAATGAGCATTTTTGACCAAGTTCTCAGCTGACTAATAATTAACCTGTGATTATCTGGTACCTAAGCAAACAACATCATTCTGCAGCAATCATCATCACACCTACTGAGTGGAACATCAAAGGAACGGGCAGAGAACTAGCCTTCCTGCCCTCAAATATACAACTAGCTGAGTTCATATTATTCATAGGCCTGAGAATATCCACAATAAGCATCACGAAACTAGAGGAGATCTCAGCTGAAGCACAAAAAAATATATATATATAGAACACCAACAGAAGTGGATATGAACTTCTACTGCAATACTCATTCAATATGAAACTAGATTCTCACTTTTCTCTAACTGGAATGCTTAAGGGAAAAGATCTGGAAAAGACACAGGAATATCTGGCCTGATGACAGCAAGAAGCTGATTGTTTTTCTGAATGAGTTGGCATCAGTCATGAAAGTTTTCAGTTTAATGAGCACACTCCTGCTGTCTATATAAAACAGTAATTAGAAGGGAGACTCCAAAGTACAAAACCAGATTCATGAAGTTTAGTAAGAACCATTTAATTGAACTGAAACAAGAGTAAGAGTTACTTATCACACAAACACATACCTGTAACAGGGTCCTCCAGAAGTCCATACCAAGGTGCAAAATACCTGCAGTAAAAATCATGGCTTTTATGTTTTCCACTGGAATTTCCCTTAAGAGTGAGTATGAGTCCTTTCACCTTTCCCGTCTTTTCAGCTGACAAAAAGCGTTGCGCACTCACTTGCAGTTCTTCCAACACAGACCTTGAATATAATTACAGAATTTTAATAGCCCATTTTCTTCATTTTACATTCATTTAAGTACTGAAAAGAAACAGAAAACTACAAGACCATCTTCTCTACAATCCCAAAACAGCCACGATAAAACGTTAGAGGACACAAGATTCCTAGCATTGTCCTCCCAACGTCATTTGACAGAAGACTACCCTGAATATAACACACTCCAAGTGAGCAAAGTTCAAGCCATGCATTTCCTATTTATTTCTGAAAACAGAGCATCCTGGAATATTAGCTACAAGAATGCACACTTTTGTTTCAACATTTTAACCATTGAAAGAAATACTTCATCACTACAAAATGCAAAGAGTAAGCACTCCACCTCCTTTCAGAGCAAGCAAACAACTAACACCATTCAGATCTTCACGAGATTCGAAAGCACTCTGCAACAGCCTCAAGTCTGTGAAGTTGCAGGTACCTCCCTACAAAATGAAGTCTGAAAGAGTAAAAATAATAAGTACTCAGCTGAGAATATTTCTATTTCCCCACTAGCCTAATCTTTAAACAGTAGTTAGGCCAAACTTCAAGTGAAAAGAATAGTAATTTGGCCTGATTGAAGAAGTTGTGTTTCGGCAATATATATCTAAATCACACTTGACTTAACAACGAAATTCAGCTTTCTGAGATTAACAAATGCTTTGAAATCATTTGAATTGGAAATTCCTCTATAAAGCTACTTATGATGCTGTTAAGTATGTGTAAGCAGATTACAGTCAAATGGGAATAAGAATCCATGGCGTTCTGTCAGTGTGCCCTGTCTTAGTAAGCACACCTCTACAGCTATGCAACTATTACTTCTTCATTCGAGAAGCAAGAGTCCTAATTTCCTGCTAGGTTACTGGATCATTTTTTCACTCAGATGGATGGGGAAAATACACCATTGTTAAAACTGTTTCCTACATCTCCTTTTCTTGGAGATAGATTTCCAATTGATCTTATTCAGCTTTGCAGGTTCAATAAGCTCAGATGAGAAGGTAAAATAACTATTCAACACAGGAGTTTAAATTAGAGTTTTTAATATCCACATGTTTTAAAACTAGATAGAAGAGCCTGGTACATAAGGAACAGAGGTTAAACAAGCAGACTCAACTTCTGCGAACTTGATTATTAAAAAAAAAAAAGTATAAGACACCTTTCATAAGCATCACTGAGGCGGACTAAGAGTTTCTTTGTGTCAGGAGAATAACGGAGATCTTGAACAATCATGTCACCCACGGCTGCCTGGTGGAAAAGTTAAAGTAGACAAAGAAAAACATCATCACCGGAATATGAAATATTATTTCCTTAACATTTTTGTCAAACAAATTCCCTGCTAGAACAGGGCTTATGCAAGGTCTTTCATGCAGCCCTCAAGTACACGCAAGCAAGAAAAGTAAATGCACTAAGTGCATGAATGGATACGGGTAGGTGCTAAGAGCTCTGTCTATGTCAACTTGGAAAGAAATTCAGGGACCTAGAAAAGGGCAAGGACACTAGATTGCCCTCACATGCGTACAATAGGCTGAAAACGCCACTGAAATAAATACTGACACTCCAGTCAACGGTAGTGGGAGACAAAAGCTCAGCTGCAGCATTTTGGAGAATTCCATTTCCTGAGCTGCATGACTCAGACCTTTAAAGTTTAGTGTTTCAAGTTCAGGATTACATCAAGCAATGCCATGTTGCCACTTTTCAGCCATTTTAATATATAAAAATAAGTATAACTATTATAAATGTGCTTCTAAGATCACATATAGATTCTTTTTTTACCTTTATTAACTCTTCTACTTCCTGAAGTACCTGAAGCCAAAAAAAAAAAAAAACCCCACACTGTAAAAAATAGAACATATATATGTATGTATCTGTCCAGCTATAGACAGACAGATACACTTACATACACATACAAACAGAAACACATACTTTCCTCGAAAGCCTTTAATGAATAAAATTTTGACTGACCTGTGGGTAGGTTAAGTAAAGTGGTAAGTCCAGGACAATATGATCTTCCACTTGTCTGGCTCTTAATTCCCCACTCAACGTCACAAATGTGAGAACTGAATTTGTGTTTTCTAGAGAGAGAACATTGCAACATTATCAAACATAGGAATTTGAATCTAAATTATTATACCTCTTAGAGTAGCTCAGTATATTCAGAAAAAAGTTAGTTATGCAGCTAAGATATAATAACTACAGTAAACCTACATTCTGAGACAAAATTCCCAACTAACTCAATAAATAATCTGCTGAGGCTAATAAACACAGCCATTGCCAGTGAATCTTTCCTGCAGGTTCCTAGAATGAATGGGAATTTCCTTTTAACAGAAAGAGCAATATTCCCTATTCACCGAATTGTACTGTACCTCTCCCAGATGACATTTGCATAATTAGCACTTTTCTTAAACAAGAGTACTAGTAGGGCATAGGAATCCAAGTGTAGGCATCAGACTGCAACCTTATAATTACAGAGCAGTTTAAAAAGACAATACCTAAGGTATCTCCATACGTGTTTTCTAAATGTTCCCAATATTTAATTGCCTTTGTTGTAGAAAATAGAGATCTTCTTAATTAAAAGTAAATTTTCTAAAAAGTTATAGTAATAAATAGCTTGTAAACGTACTTTCTATGTGAAACAACACAGCAGCTGCTGCAAGCGTAGCATGACCACAGAGAGGAACTTCATTGGCTGGGGTGAACCATCTGAGTCCAAAGCAGGAACCTTGAAAATAAAGTTTATTTAGCATTATTAAGTGAAAGATGTCTATTTCTTCCATTTATCTCATAGAATCATAGAATCATTAAGGTTGGAAAAGACCTCTAAGATCATCAAGTCCAACCATCAACTAACACCACCATGACTCCTAAACTAGGCCCTGGAGTGCCACGTCTACACCTTTTTTGAACGCCTCCAGGGATGACGACTCCACCACCTCTCTGGGCAGCCTGTTCCAATGCCAAATCTCAAAACGTTATACAGAGTGATGACATTTCAGTCAATCAAAATGCATGTTATAATCAGTCTTGGTCTTAAACACACTTTTAGGAACCTACATTGTACTGATTTTTGGAATAGCTATTGCTTTTGAGTCAGGTCAACAACAGGAGTCTACTTCTAATAGAGGAAAGCTACTTTGTTACAAGAGCAAAGGGGCTGCAGAGTAGAAATGCCTGTCGACCTGGGAACTAGGTCTGTGAACCAGGAGCATCCCTGAGAAGTGCAGTTGACACCTTTGAAATGCTGCTGTGTAGCTAGAAACGGGAGACATGCCAAGATATCATCGATAAGCACAAAACCAGCAAACTGTAACAGCAACTTATCACATGAAAAGGTGAAAAATAGTCTGGAAAAAGGGGAAAACATCCTGAGAAAGAAAGAATCAGTAACTGCCTTTGGCTGTTCTAACTGAAAGAACAGGAAAAGTCTGGAAAAATAAAAACTGGTCTGAGAGAATAGAAAACATCATCATCTATTGGCTGTTCCAGGTGAAAAACAGAAATCAACAGCACCTTTTGGCTTCTTGAAGTGGTGGTGACCTACGTTCTCTTACGTCTCTATGATATAAAACTTACTTAATTTTTACCCAAAACGGAACTTCTCTCTCTGAGAACTTTCTGTGCTGCATATATTTTTCCCTTTCCTAAACAGGTCTCCACGAACTTTCTCCGAGATCGTGGATGCTTGCTGGGGACACATGGCTGACTCCAAACTCCCTGACACAGACCATCTTTAAAGTGAGACTTTGAAGTTATTTTACTGGTCCCCCTCTGGGCCCATTTCTGGGCTCGGTTTGGTTTGTCCTCCCACTTCTGGGATGGCTGCGTCCCCTTCTGGGATCTGTTTGTCCTCCCCTCTGGAATCTATTTAATGTGCTTGGTACCATATATATACACATATAAGTAATCTATCCTAAGTATATCTACCGTTGTATTATTGATAAGTTTGATTATTGACTAGTGATAAGTTTGTAGTAACCTGTAATATTATATATATACACTTCTGGCTGCTATTATTGATTCCTGCTATACTATTGATCACCGACAATAATTTGTAATAGCTTGAGAGAGAGACATATATATTCACTTTTATTAATCATAGGTATACTTGCTAGTGGTGATTTTCGTGGTATTTGTGGTAATCTGTAATAAAGTAGAGAATTTAGAAGATAAAGCCTCCGTGTCCTTGTATATTATGGAATCCTACGAAGTCACGGTTGTGATCTCTATACACCTGCAGGCTGGGTTACCCTTTAGGTGTTAAAAATAGTTTTGCTGGTATAATGGAATCTGTATCAGAGCTAGGTCAGTTATGAATTATTTTGCTTAGACCACCAGTCAAGTTTGGTAAAAGCTTCTAATGTATACTAACCCTTCATTTCACCAGAAATCATATTTCTATTTGTTGTTTAAAAAAAATTGGAAGCCAAGTGCACTATACTTGGTTTCCGGTAGCTTTTGCAGAGTTCTTGCACCATGGCATTTGAAATATATTTTCATAAGCATTATCTCAAGTGAATAATTACCATACAAACACAACTAAAAGGTGCAAAAGAAACAAATGATATTAAAAAAAAAAACCCAAACAAGTCTTGTCATTGCCCCCATGAAAAATTGGCGCATTAAAGACAGAGTCCCCTACCTAATGAAAACAAATAGAACCCCAACAAAACCTAGTGGATGATAACTAATGGACGTGGCAGAGAAGTGCTTCGAGACAGGGCAGACACGGAACCTAGCTGTGGGCCTGCTCTGTGGTGTTAATGCACTCCCTCGAGTGGAAATTGTGGCTGAAAGCAGGGGGGAAATGGAGTCAGCCATGACCGACCGGAGACAGACAAGCTCTGTGACCCAGAACACCTGCCTGGATGCTTGAGATGTACAGCTGTACTCAGACTGAGAAGACATTTTGTACTCTTATAAATTAACGCATCCCTAAAATAATGTAGATTTTTAAAAATTAAAATTAAATGAAATGCACTGATCACCAACTCAAACTCCTGCAAAAGCATACTCTTTGTCCAGGAGCCCTTACTACACCAATTAATGTTCCAGAAGCAGATGACAGCCTCATAAATGACATTCTGTTGTTCCTGGTCTCCTCTCGCTCCCACCACCCCTCAATACACACATTTTCAGGTGTAGCTCAGTAACTAAATTCCTTTGAAAAAATTGTGCACATCTTCAGCAGCTGTGTGGGTCTCATGTCACCAACTCTACTCCCATTAATATCAAAAGCACTTTACTAAGAAGCTGGCATTTTATATGCTGTTGGATATGGATGACTTGAAAATAAATAAACGTATTAAACATACTGCCAAGGTGTTAACATGAAAAATAAAAAGTATTACCACTTTTTGATTCAAGCAATTAGTCTAACCCTAAAACAAATTCCAATTTATTAACAAGAGGAGTAAGCAATGATAGTTACCACTTTAAGAAAATCCTCTTCAATTACAGAGACTGTACAAAATCCCACTCCCTGAACAATCAATCAAATGATAAAGAACAGGTTTTTTGCATACTGTTCTAGGGCTTCTTTCAGACAGCCGATAACCCCAAAGCTGTTTATCTCTCTCTGCCATTATGTCATAACAAAGCAAGGGCATGCCAACATGACACCTCAACCTGGAATCTAACTCCAGGCTAGTGGGGTTCCAGCCCCTTGGCTCATGCCACCACACAACTGCAAAGTGAGCAGATTCAGCAAACTGATTCAGCTGAAAACTAATCCACAGAGCGATTTTGACCAGACTCTGTATTTGTCTGATAATTTCTCTCTTGTCTAGTGTCCGTCCATTTCCTCTCCCATCACATATACATGCCCTACCAAAGAACACCAGTGAAGTCCCTCCGCTTAAACCAATCAAATGAGCAGCCTAGTGTGTTTGATTTGGGCAACGTCAGATTTCCCAGTTTTGTTGGGAGTGTGTATTTTCCAGTATTGGCTCCACAGACAGTTTACGAGATTTTGTGACAAACTCAAATAATAGCTTACAGTTAGCCCAGCGATGATTTTCTGAACAGCCAAGCGAGATTCTACTCACTTTGCAGTCTTGTGCATATGGAATAAGCACATTCCGTCTCTACTCTTCTACTTGCATAATAAGAAATTATCTCAGGAGATTATTAGTAATAATGGCAGTATTAGTTGAAGGATCTTTGCATAGCATTTTTAGGAGATTTTCTATATACAATTTGCTTATTTAGTGAAAGGCACTAAAACAAACGGTCTAATTTATGAATAATAAATGTTTGTATATTGTAAAATGAATTTGATATGCAGCACGAATACTTTAAGGAATCCATGTGCAAAAGCCTTATTATTATTATCTTAAGTAAGATACATCACAACTCCAAGATTTTGCTTTGGTTCTCTTACAAATTAGCACCATTCCTTATAAATGCACCCACAGTGTCTTCCTATTCCCTTGTAAGAGATTTTGGAGGGTAAACAGAACGACTCACTTTTGGTAAAGTCGTCTCCAGGGTGCAGTCTTCTAATGAAAGCAGTTTCTGAAAGGTTCATTTCTGTTGCGATTTTTTGGTGCAAATCTTCATCCAAGTTCTAATGATAACAACAAATCCAATTAAAAGCAGGCCAGTCATTTCATTTTCTATTATAATAAAACATAGATTCATTTTTAGTTCAAAATACTTTCTGAGACTAAAAAAAACTTTAAGCATAAAATGGCATAAGTAGTTCAATCATTGTGATACATGGGCATTTCTAATATCTGTCCTATTACTTTACAAATTCTTGGAATACAGGGAAAATAAAATCACCAAATCACCAAAAAAACCCTAAACTCAGTCCTTCCATAAACACAACAATTTTTTTAAATTCTGACACTGAGAAGTCATTATTAACATAATTAAAAATAACCACAACTCTCTTTTTATAACTCTGAAAAATCCATGCCAGCAAAAGGTATGTATAGTAATGGCTAGGGCAATGGCCAAGATGGCTGATGAGTGCTTACGGCTGTACCCTCGATACTACTCTTTGAACAGCAGCAACAATATGCTAAGTCAGTAGAAGCTGAGAGGAGATCAACCGAAAAACAAAAATGCTGGAATGCACTACATTCTGCTCTAACTGCCTGCAGATTTAAACCAGTGAACACTGATCCCAGGATACATGAGTTGTAGCGATTGTATAACATTCTTGTTCCATTGCTCTTTCCCCACAATTACGCAGGTTTGAGAATCTGGTCTTTAAAATACTGAAACACAAATGAAACAAAGTACCGAGTGGACTCGGTCAGGTTCAACCTCTGAGAGATAAAATTTGCCCTGCTAACTTTACTTATTTCCCTCAATAACTAATCCTTTTCAGCCAATGATCCCATACTACACAGATACGAAACAATTGCTGATGTGTATCATAGACCTGTATTGGCAGAGTGAATTCTATACAATGAAACAACATTCAAACTTTTTTTACAGTAACAAGCGTCTCTCCTCAGGAAAATAGTTCTGACTGTGACTTCGATACTAAAAAGATATTAAACCAGAACAAAGACCAACCAAAATGTTATTAAAAATAATAGAACTTTATTGAAATACTGCCATCCTGTGGCACTTCTGAAATGCAGAAAGGGCTTGTTTTGCCATTCTTGCATTACTCCCAACGGTTTTTGTAAAGCATCTGCTGGGACTCTGAAGGGAACAGAGAAGAGAAATATTGCTGCTAGCTGCACCATACTTTCTTGGAGCTTAGAATAAAATTATGAACTAGAATCTCAGCTTTAACTGAACCTCAGCTTTAACACTAAAGCCTCTAGCCCCAGGTACTGTAGAAAAAACTTTAAAATCTCAACACTCCAAAGGCAACATGCAAATAAGTTGCCCTCACAACATATTGACGTATTAAAGTAAAATTAATGTAAAAATGCAATTAGAAGCTCATAGTTTTAAAGTAAGTTCATTCTGAGAGGGAGTATTTGGATTTCAGGGGGCCAAAAATACCTCTGAAGTGAGATGTTCTCAGTCATAACTTTAGCTGATCTGGTAAGTAGGCTATATTGAGATCTAGATAGGCTTAGGAACATCTAGAAAGGATTCATATTGTCAGTACAAGCTATTGCCATTGACAGCTCTACATGTATTTTCATACTTAAAATTTTCATCAAGTGTTACTATACAAATAATAGAAGGCCTATAAATTTCTAACCCAGTTTAATAATTAGGTTTGGTACAAATTGTCAACAGCGTACCAATTAGTACCAACTGTTCAGAACACTTTGACAAGGAGGATGACTACTGTCAATTGCACTAAAACTACCATGCAACTTTGAAGCAATAAAAACTGGCTGTTTAAATTTGGCTAAAGCTGAACCTGACACACTAATGGTGAAGGACTCAGATCCAGGTCTGTACTCCCCCTCTTCTCTTCCACAGAAAGAGAAAAAAATATAAAGAAAAAAAAAAAGAAAAAAGGGGGGAAAACCCACACAAAAACCCCACACCAAAACCAAAAACTACACTTCAACACTTCATTCAAAAACTATTGAGTACTGAGTGTATGTTATTGCATTTCCTTTCAGAGATTTCATTCTGAATCCATAGGCTTAAGAAATTAAACCATTTCTTTTTTACATAACTCAGAATAAAACCAGTATATTCCTTTAAAAAAAAATTTAACAACCCCACAACAAATACAAAGCATATCTTGCATGAAAGCGTACTGATAGAAAAAGTACCCCGTGCTAATTTCTGTGTATTCTGGAGCAACAGCAAACGACGCTTGCAAGAACTCCTGCGTAAAGGAAACAAAGTCTAATGCAGTGCTGAGTGCTCGGGTCAAGTACAGAATGGGGAATACCATTACAGTCTCTCGTAAAATAGTTATTTTTTAAACTTACATTTTCAAGCAGACAAACTGCCGCAGGATTTCCCGAAAACGGCCGGTTAGTAAATGCATCAACCGTAAAAACGGCAATTTGCATTGTCGTTTGCGCCTGTTTAGCCTTAAGCTGTTTTCTGCAAGGTACTTTCTAACCTGTTTTACCCCCAAATGATAGCAGAACTATAAGTTAATGTTCCCCTAAGAGGAGGAGGAGCCAGCGGCCCCCCCACCCCGTCACTTCCGAGCAGGTACATGGACTCAAGCCTCCTTCCACACCCCCACCGCTCAGCGCCGGTTGTTTCCAATTCTTTAAAACAGATTTTACCCTCCTCCTTGCATCGCTCGCTACCAACTCCACAACACTCTAACGGGCCCTTCCACCACAGCGCCCGGCCCAACCCTGTCCCGCGGTGAGGCATTTAGGCAGGCAGGAGCCGTGCCGGTCCGGCCTGCCGCGGGTTTACCACAGCTGCGAAGCGGAGGAGACGCGGGCAGCCATTGCGGGCGCCCATAGTCGGACAACCTCCCTCATCCTGCCTCCTAAGCCAAGGCAGGCGAACACCCTGAACGACACACGTTCGAGGGCACGACCGGCCGCCGACGCCTGTGTGAGGCGACGCCGGTGTGAGGCGATCCCTGGGCAGCCGTTACGGGCACGCGCCGCAGCCCGCGCCCGCTGAGGCGCTCTCCACCGACCCGGCCCGG
>WAAD01004510.1:24359-39663 GCA_013389945.1 Fregata magnificens
CCCCGTCGGGGTCTCGGTGCGCGGCACCGACCCCGCTGCCCCTCAAGGTGATCCTGCGGTTCCCTCCTTTGTCCCCGGCCCTTGTAATTCGAGGTAACGCATCGCCGGTGTTTCCGGAAGGGGGGTGGGGGGGAAAAAAAAAAGCCAAACAAAAAACAACTGGGAGCGTGGCCCGTGGCGCTTTGTTTGCAGACAAAGGAAGGCCTTGTGTTTCCACGCAGCAACCGTTGTGTGGTTCCTACCCCTTCTTCAACTGTCATGCTTAAAAAAAAAAAAAAACCAAACCCAACAAAACCTTATAGGACGGATATTCAGTGTGCTCTGAATAAATAATGAGCTTTATGTGCTGTGCCTACCCACGTGCTGCCTTCCCCACACGCTGTGTTCCCTATCAGAGTTTGGGATGGTTTTAGATATGTGCATGCTGTAGATGTGATAAAGTATAATTTTAAGTAGGTAACAGAAATAAAGCTCATTATCCATAAGGCTAGTTATCTAAAGAAAAACCAGCAGATTTTTTTTGAGGGGAGGGACTTAGGCATATATAGAATCTCAAATTTTTTTTTTTGTAGGGTTTGATTTAAAGCAAAGATGGACTGGAGTGGAAAACATAATGGGCCAAATGACACAACTAATGATGGAACAGTGGTACGACTTCGAGGCCTGCCATTTGGTTGCAGCAAAGAAGAGATTGTTCAGTTTTTCCAAGGTACCTCTAGTATAGTTGAAGTATAGTGACTTGAGTTTTCTTCTATCTTTTACGCAATGTTTTGCACACTTGAATTTGTAATAGCTGTTAACGGGGTGGATGGGAGGGATTGTGTTAAATTAGTTTACCTTAAGTAAGAAGTATGCCCTGTAAATGAAGTACAAATAACCGTAGATGTAGTAAAACACAGTATGTGTCTAATTTTGTCGAGGTGGTAAACGTATTATGTATATTAGGATAACCTGAATGTTAGCATTTGGATCAGTTAAATTGCTTGATCGGTAGCTATATTTTCTTCATGTAACTTAGGTGGTTGTATTTTTGCATAGTTTAAACAGAAAAGAAGTATGGCTAAATCCATAAATGTTTAATGAAAGATCATTGGCTTGTATTGTTGGGTGATGGGGGAAACAAGGTGGTTTTCTTTTTCGTTGTTGTTGTTTAGATATGCTTTAAGTATTTGCTACAGATGGGAATGTTTCAGCCTTTAACACTGTTCCCCTTGATGGGGTTATTTGTCCTTGGGTTAAAGGGTTGGAAATCGTGCCAAATGGGATAACATTGACGCTGGACTACCAGGGGAGAAGCACAGGGGAGGCCTTCGTGCAGTTTGCTTCAAAGGAGATAGCAGAAAATGCTCTGGGGAAACACAAGGAAAGAATAGGGCACAGGTGGGGATGGAGAGTTTGGGATGGTGTTAAATCTTTATTTTTGGGGGTTGTGGGTCAGTAATGCTTTTGGGGGGGTTGGGGACCATTATATGGAACTGGCTGTTTTTAAGAATTTTTATAACTGATCCTAAGTTAACTTGGGAAATACAGTAGATTTGGGGGGTGGGGGAGACAGTATTGCTCTGGGTAGTTTGCTAAACTCAGAAAACTGTTTCAATCGTTCTTGCGTAGGGTAATTTGTGATAAATACTACTATAGCTGGACATTGTTTTTCAACAGTATGTTTCTCATACTCGAAAGACATGTTTCACGCTTAATTTGTATAGCTAGAATTTTCACGTAGTAATTTTTGCCACTGTAAAGTGTTTTGGGTTTTTATACACTTAAGATTCTTACGGTTTTGAGGAGAAACTTAAGTTGTATGGTATCTCTAGTCACTTCTATTGGATTGTACGCTTAGTTATAGAAAACATAGTATGGCCTTTTGTAATATTCAGACAGCTCGTGCATGTATTCTTATTGGTACCTTGAAAATCCTCTTTTATTAGATATATTGAAATCTTCAAAAGTAGTAAGAGCGAAATCAGAGGATTCTGTGACATGCCAAGAAGAATGATGGGACAACAACGACCTGGACCATATGATAGACCATTAGGAGGAAGAGGGGGTTATTATGGAGCTGGGCGTGGAAGTATGTATGACAGAATGCGTCGAGGAGGTGGTGGATATGACGGTGGTATGTTTATCTAATGAATGGAGGTTCTGTTGTCAGTTTCATGTTTCTGACATCTTTGTCAAGAAATAAAGAAATGGCAGTAGCTGTAGTACCCATTAGGTTTGACACACTTCTCTCAAAAAAAAAAAAATATTTGACTTGTAATGTATCAAAAAATGTGGCTTAGTATTTAAGGTTAATGGAAGTAATAAGGAAACTGTATTTTTCAGCAGAATTTGATCTCTCACTTGCATGTTTCAGTTGTCTGACTATACTAAAGGAATTTTACGTTTGCACTCTGTTCAGAAATCCAGGTTTAACAGTCTGTAGAGGCTGTTTGCAAACTTCTGGGTGCCCAAAGACTGAAAAATTTGCTCTTGTGCATCTCTTGGTGAATTTTCAGTAAGAATGTAATCATTCCTTTCTTTCTCTCCATTGCACAGGATATGGTGGCTTTGACGATTACGGTGGCTATAACAACTATGGCTATGGAAATGATGGCTATGATGACAGAATGAGAGATGGGAGAGGTAAAAAAAAAAAAATTTTTTTAGTTGTAAGACATAGTATTTCCGAGACAGAAATAATCACTTTCTTCATTAGATTATTTTGTAAAGAATGAAGGTTGTTTAAAAAGGGGGAGGAATTGGGGAATCTCAGGGAAGTGTAAATATATTGCTTAGGATATCTTCTGGTGAAGCGTTTGGGTTGATAGACGGGAAGTGTAAACATCTTCCATTCAGTGGCATAAAGCGAGCGCTTTCAGAAAAACGGTAGTAATGACTTTACTGGCTTTTCATGATGACGTTACAGGTGTGTGGTTTTGTTTGGTTTGGGTTTTTTAATAGGCATGGGAGGACATGGCTATGGTGGAGCTGGAGATGCAGGGTCGGGTTTCCACGGTGGCGGTCATTTTGTTCACATGAGAGGCCTGCCTTTTCGAGCAACAGAAAATGATATTGCTAATGTAAGTACAATGGGGAAAAGGCTTTTCTAATGCCAAGAGTTTGCATGTTCTTGTCTTTGCTATTCCACACTCGGTTAAAGTTCTCAAACAAGTGGTTGATAGCTCTAATACATCTGCTAACTAAAGTCACGGCCCTTTATATGAGTCTTACAAAGCTTGGTAGTAAATGAGCTTTTATAAAGGTGATGTTTGAGGTAAGATTGCTGAAGAAGTGAGCCCAACTGTACTTAACGTTAATCTCTGTACTCTTTGCCCTTTTATTTCCATAAAAGGTGTATTGGGCAGAGAACAGTTGTTGCAATCAGTATCCTCATTTTAAGGGTTTCAGAAGTTTGTTAAAGCTTAACTGAAGATGTATAATTCTGTAAAAGAGCGATAGCAGGTGTGAAACTCTGATTGTGGTTTGTGTGTGCGTTTGTTGACCTGAGATGACTTTTCGGAGGGACATGGTGGGAAGGCTGTAGGGAGCTGTGTTCAGTTGGAGGGGCTGGTATCCTGTTGCTCGTAAGAGATCAGGGTGGCAGATAAAAGCACATCTGGAAGATTTTGGGAGTATGTTCTTGTGTCAGAACTCCATTTTTGAGCTTGTGCTTGTTTTGGGTTTTAGATTTTTTTTTTTTTAAATTGAGCTTTATTTTCTTTAGTCGGTTTAATTGTTTTCTTTAGTCTAAAGACTCTCCAAGAACAAGGGCCAAACTTCAGGCTTTGATTCAGAGCATGTTATTGCAAGTTGATGAATAGTACTTCAGTACTATACCAAAGGTTCGTTTGCACATACTGTTTGGTAAAAAAGCTGTTAGTTGGAACTACCACTGTACCTCTTCGAGTTCTGTAGCAAGGAAGGGCAGTCTGATTGACACTCAGCTTTTTTTGAATTCCATAAATATGTCCTTGCTTTGACAAATGGCTTTGGCTCTGCTTCTTCAAAGACGAAGTAATTATTTTCCTTTTCCAGGATGGCATCATATTAGAACTTGTTGCTTAAAGCAGTGTGCGTGGGCAGGAATTTTTGTTTGTATCTTTGCTTTTAAAGAAGGCTCCTTACGCTCTGTGGCTGGAGCTCTTCAAGTTGTGTAACAGTAATAGATTGTAAGTGTAGATTGACCTAATGTTGAAGGTCCACTGTCACTAAGTAATACTTTGGAAATTGGTAATTAAATTTATGTGGTAGGACGAGGTGAAATAATGCAGTGCTCCACTAACTAGGATGAAAAAAAAAAAAGTACCTGGCTTGAATTCTGCATTAATGTGGTTGGGTTTTGGTTTTTTTTTTTTTCCTTAGTTCTTCTCACCATTGAATCCTATAAGAGTTCACATTGATATTGGGGCAGATGGAAGAGCCACAGGAGAGGCAGATGTGGAATTCGTGACACATGAGGATGCAGTAGCTGCCATGTCTAAGGATAAAAATCACATGCGTGAGTGTCAAGCTTTCGTTGACCAGGCTTTAGCAGGGTATATAAGGGTTTAAACTGCATTTAGCTTAAGTTGCTGTGCAGTAAATGTACAAATCATAAGACTTTTTGCCATTTATTGCATTGCAAACTCACTTTTTGTGGGCTTCTGACTGTTACTTGTAAGATAAGGGTTTTTTGCTTTGTATCTCTGTGCTGATTTCTGAAACAAAATACAGAGGCAGGCTGTTTTGTTTCCTACCAGAGCATCGATATATTGAACTATTCCTGAATTCAACTGCTGGAGGTGGTTCTGGAATGGGAGGCTACGGCAGAGATGGAATGGGTACGCACCAATTCCAGATTTAGCTGATATTTTGCCAAGTCTAATGAGTTCCAAGCTTGTAACGATGCACTTCCTGCTTTTCAGATCAAGGTTACGGCTCTGTTGGTAGAATGGGAATGGGTAGCAATTACAGTGGCGGATACGGAACTCCTGATGGCTTGGGCGGATATAGTAAGTAGAAGTTCTGTTTTAAATGTATTTTGTGGAAACGTTGCTATGTCCGTCTTCCGATGGACGATAGGGAAGGGTGGTGGGCTTTGTGTGCTGTGGGGTGTTTGTGCTGGGAGAAAGGGAAGGAGGGTGGCGGTTGGATTTAAACTGTAAATCGCTTTAGGGGGTTTTAAGCATTTTGCTACTGCAGCAAATGCTTGTTTAGAAAAACAGTGCTGAAGTATTGTTATTTTAGTGTAAGTTAAGTCATCTTCAACCAACTGTTCTGTATTACCCATCACGTTTTTTCTTTTTTTAAGGTATGTATGCGTGACCTTGTGTCAATTGTTTGCAGGTCGTGGCAGTGGAAATAGTGGAGGATACTATGGGCAAGGCAGTATGGGTGGAGGAGGATGGCGTGGAATGTATTGAAGGATAGCCTTGCTTCTACAAAACATCCTGGAAGAAACAGTCTCTGGTCTACTAGACTTTCTTACAAAATCTAATTTCTTTTGTATTTTAAGAACTTTATAATGACTGAAGGAATGTGTTTTCACAATATTATTTGGTAAGCAACAGATTGTGATGGGAAAATCTGTTTTCTGTAGGTTTTATTTGTTGCATACTCTGACTTTAAATAAATTTTTATATTCAAACCACTGATGTTGATACTTTTTATACTAGTTACTCCTAAGGATGTATTACATATTCAAGACTACAGTCGGTTTAAGATGTTGTACTATGGTTCAATAAAGGTGGTTGTACTGTAACTCCTAGGAACACTGATTCAGTTCTATGTAATCTTGGTGTAGTGAACAAGTTTGGAAAATTCACTTGTTTAAGGGGAAAAAGGTAGATGAATAGATTAGTTTATTTGGCAACAGTCTTTCCTAACCCCTTTTGATAAGTTGTATGTAATAATTTCAACACAGCATAAAGCTGTGGAGGCTAAAAGTCATCGTTCTGGCTTTCTTCCTTGTACTACCGCATCTGTCGTCATCTTCAAATGCACAACTACATAAGGGAGTAGTGCCTAAGGTTTGTGCCTCCATGAAAAGGAGCAGCGACGTTCATTTCCATGCTGTGCTGCTGAACCCTAGATACTGCACTTCACACCTGTAACTTGCAAAGCAAACTAAACCACTAGCACAGCTTTTACCTAACACGAAACAGGCCAAATGTGAGTTAATTTGAAGCTAGGGCTGCAGTATTTTTTTCACAAACACTGCTTCTGGGAAGAGTGGGGGATTTGGAAGCAAGTTAGACTATTTTTCTTTCATGAAACTGTATTTAAACATGATTCAGTCTTTTTTTGCTGCACAGAGCTGATTTGTCTGTATTTGTTCAAAATGTGCCAGGCCATTATATGGATGAGCTCATTAGAAACCAGGTTCTCTCCAAAATAACTATAAGCCCAAGACTTGTTAAATAACACACAACCCAACCAGGCTGATTGATAAAACTTTTTGTGCATTTGTGACATGTAAGATATGTAAGAAGCTATTGTTTGAAGACACTTAACATACCTGATGTGTAATGAAAAAAGGTATTTATTCTTCTGAGCCAGTGTGATCTCCCAAATTAACTGCTTTGTCCTCAATGCCTCCCTTCAAATGTCAAATGTGATCTTGGGTATTGAAAGTCTGTCACCTGTTTTGCTAGTACTGTGTTATATATGTAATAAATGTCTTATTGTGGGAGAGAGGAGAATGGAGTTTATTTCACTAGAGAGTGTGTTCTTGTGTCAAAGAAGTGACTGGAAATAATAGCTGAAAGGGTAATTAGCAGAGGAAGGGCTCCAAGTACTGAAATAGTTTTGGCTAGGAAGGGGAGGGAAGATAAGCTCTTAAACACCAGTGATCTCACAGGGCTTTGTTTTAACCCAGTGCTCTTAAAAACTAGTGGGGTCTTGGTCTGTTGCTGAAAAAAAACTTGTGTTGCATAAAACTTACTTAAGATGGCAAAGCTCAGGACACACGTTAATCCAGTTGCAGGAAAAAAGATCTTACAGTAAGGTAGAAGACAGCTGCACTTACTTAATAGAAGCATGTTTTTTTCTATCAGCATAGCAGGTATCCATAAAATAGTGTCAGCTCTGTACCCTTTCCTCACTTGGGTATAGTTTGCATTCTGGTTTATGAGAAGGAACACAAACGCCTGTGTAAGCCTTACCATTTGAGAGCACAGTGGGAGTTGTGCTTCAAGCCATTTTGTGTAACCAAGCGATCTGCAAAAAGCACACTGAACTTGAGTCTCGACGAATGAAATTCCACTGTACTGGACAGTGAATCCCTTCAGACTGTCCTGTCCCTTCCACAGTGACACTTCACCCGGTAACAAGAGCAGCACATTCAGCGTTCAACCTTTCAAGCCACTTCTTTTAAGCAGCATTTAAATCGCAGAGGAATTGTTTTTGAGAAGAAAACCTATGGAAAAAAGATTGCTCGGTCAGTGACGAAGTTTTAGATTTCATCATTGTATACAAAGTTATATTTTAGCCTTTGCTGTGAAGAGTACAAGGAGTTGAAGTGCATGTTTGCCTGCTGAGAACCGCTGTTGCAAGCAGTTGTGTGATGAATGCTAGGAATCGGCTGGGTTTTCCCTTTGCTTTCAGAGGAGCGGGTGCACATACGGTAAGTAAGTGAACCACCTTTGCAAGAAGGTGGGCGCAGCTCATATGATCCCCATGTGGGGAGGAGGAGGAGGAGCATATTGTTCTCTGTTTACTTGCTAATGCCCCCAGTTCGTTAAGTCAGAAGTCATCTCCCAAGAACACCACAAACGAGGCTGCTCTGATAACAGCTACAGTCTCCTTTGATGAACGGAGTAGGTACCCCACGGATCCTCTGCTCAGTGTGAGGATCATTTAGAACCACAATCTGTCAAAGAACAGGGTTTTATAGAAAGACAAGGAGACAGGATTAATAACAGTGTGGTCCAAAAAACTGCTAAAAGCAGGCCAGGTACGTAGTTTGATGCTAAGGGAAACAAAACCCTGCAGAACATACAGTAGTCACCATTTTGTTCAGAAGTTTTACTTAGAATAAGTAAAAGCAATCTGAATAATAATACACTATTTCAGTGACATTTTCCCATGCAAATAGGGCAGCGCAGGGGAGAGAAAAAGATTGCAGTTGAATAATAGAAATTTAATTTATTGCATGTTACGGAAATGCACTTTATTCTTATTGTAAAAGGTTGCCTATTTTAAAATTAATTTTGTTTAGTTGCATACTTTTTGAAAAGTTGCCTATTAGAGCAGTAGAGATTAGCATCATCCACATCCTAGAGCAAACCCTGCTGCCTCCATACCTGCCCCACGGAGAGCCCACTGGAAAACACTCTCGGAATACTTTCAGGAGGTACCTGGGCAGCGTTTGGTTTCTTATGCCATCAGCAGGGGAGCTCCCCGCTCCCCAGCGTACGCAAAGGCTTTCTAAGCAACTTGAACAAGTCATACTCTGAATTACAAATTTAAATAAAGTTACATTATTCCCATAGTTAAGTTGCAGATCAATTAAATTTATTTTCTTCCGAAAGCTATTATTTACAGATTTACAAGTATTTGTTTTGTATTTTACAAAAAGTTACATCAGGTAATTTTAAAAACATTTTTCTTTACAAAAGCTACATAAGCAATGACATTGAGGTGTTAAAAAGAGCAGCTGTATTAGCTTTTAGAGTATTAACTAAATACCTATCCTCAAAAGACAAAGCTAAGCTAAGCAAAGTGCAAGAACAATTAAAAGACCTGTTTGACAGCCGCCCTGTTCCTGTTAGTAAGAATATTCTAAGTCCATGGCTGAAGGAACTAGCGGGCCGATAACTCTGCTGACGGTTCGTCAGTGCTGACCAGAGCGTGGAGATTCCACGGCTGGACCCCATCGCATGAGTGGCTAAAGGGAAGAGGGTAGATTGGTTCTAGTGCAGTGACGTGGAAACGAGAACAACTTATCAAAGGACGTATTTGTATTTGCCTACGGGAAGAGTAAGGATTTATATTCCAGCAGAAGTTACCATCAGTGTGAAGAGTGGTCAGACCTAGACGTACCCAAAAGCGCTCTGGAAAAAAAACGAAGTTTAGGAACAAACTCTGTCAGTTTGAGAAAGATGATGACAAAATAAGGAAGAACCTTCCTGTCCAACAGAGAAAGGACGTGGTCCCCAGTATTTAATCCTAGTCTTTCTTGGTGGCAGATTCACTCTGCTTCTAGAGCTCTGCGGTAACTACATGTACAAGCTTGAAAGCATGACTTGCATGAAAATAATGCAAAGGTATTTGTTCAAGGTTACAGACGTCAGGCAAAATTTTGTGATGGACACTTCTCTTTTAATGGAAACACAGGTATGTCAAATTAATAGTTAATTTAAAAAACTAATTCAGGACAATGCACCTTCCTTCATCCAGTGCCTAGAGGCACTGTTTGTGAACGGTCTGACAAAATCTCCCCTTAGACCTGTGACTACAAAGAACAGAGTCATCAGTGCAATATTCTTGGATCTATCAAATCTTTATAATGGAAGGGAAGTAAACAAATACGGTATTTCGCAATAACTTATCGGACCACTGCATTAATTGCATTACTTTTTTAAAATACAATGTAAAACTAGCTACCGCACAGTTTTGCTTCACAACAGCATATCACAGGCACACTCTGCAGCAGAATTAGGCTGGACTTGTTGCAGACTAGCCTGGAAAAGCAGGTAAGTGTATCACCTTTTTCAAGATAATCACAACAACTAAGATACTCATCAAATACACGTTAACACTGAGTCTCCTCTATAAACTGCCCTGCTTCCTCCAAAAGAGCTTCTGAGCCACTTGTTAGACTAACACTGCCATCTGTATTTTTAACACGTGCATTTTCTACGTTTGGGTCCCATTTTCTCTATTTGTTTCAACAGGAAGCAGACAAATAACTCCTCCACGGTACCTTGAAAATGCAACTCTATAAACTGCTTACCTGAAATTCTGGAAATACTGCTGTACATTCTTTAGTTGGTGGTTTTTTGTTTTTGTTTTACAGGATTAGCTAAATACCAAAAGGTAATAAATATCTTGTAAAATAATCTTATGGCACATTAGAAGAGCACCTCTGTATAAGTATTGCATGGCAGGAATCACAGACCCGAACAGGCTTTGGTGAAGAAGGCAGAGGCAGTTCATTGTCAGAACAGGCATTACAGAAGATCTCACCACAGTTTCTACAATGATGCTAAATAGTGGGGAGAAGATTAAAAATTAAAATTTACAATGGAAATATACTTGGTAATTGGATACCAATAAACAATATACACAGAGCAATCTGAAATGTGATTCCTTCCACTTCTTTGGTCTTAGCACGGAATCAGTTTTCAAAAGATAATTCATCTAAATCCCAATCTATGGTGCAACCCTAGACAAACCATGGTCTGTCTAGGATTGCACCATAGATAGATAGATTGTCTGTCTAGGACCATANTCAAGACAGTGGATGATTCTGTCAGGTAGCTAATTGTGATTTAACGTAAAAAGGTAAAATAAAAATTCCTGCACACATTAATAAAGCATGGAAATTGACATCACATTTTACTTAAAAATGACAATAAACTCATAATTTCTTAGTCTATTGTACAAAAAAATGCCATAAAAAGACTTCCACGCGTGTCAAATTGTAACAGTGCCAGAGCTGACAAGCGTTTGAGATGATGATTCCACAAAGTAGGTTGAATAATTTTTAAGTATGTTGCTTTGTGGCACTTCACCAAAAGGTAGGGTTTTGTTTGAAATTAGGGCCCACCTGCATTGTACATATCAAAGAACTAGAAAGACATCTCAGAAATAACTATGCATTCATCTGAATGTTGACATTTCATGCCACACCTCTGAGATAATTAATGTTTTTCTCATAATACACGTAAACAAGTTGGAAGAAATTTCGTTAAAGTTTTACCTTCCTTTTGGAAAGAGAAAATTCCTTTTCACATAACTTGCAATGTGTAGCCTCTTTGTCCTTCAACCAAACCTGGCCCTGGAGAAAAAAATTATCATAACTATATGTATCTGATGAAGTTAAACTTTGGGTTCCAGGGGACAAGACAAATCAATAGCAGTACATTTACTGCCTGAATTGCTTAATGCCCTGAGACCAACATAATGACACAAAGACACCCTAAAGCAGTACAGAACGGCTCCAAAACACTGCAAAACCTTATGAGACAAGACAGAGCAAGAATAGGTGCAAAGAGAACATGCTCAAGGTAGTAAAAAGCTGGTCAATGGCTGAGCTGGGAAAAGCAGAAGGGTATCCAAGTCTCAGAGCTGCAGCCTATTTCCCTGCCCGTCACATAGGAACAATCCCCAAGATGCAGGGAAGGAAAAAAAAAAAAAAAAACCAACCACCAAACAAAAAACCAACAGGACAGTGTCAAGAACTGTCAATTTCTTTCTGCCTAAACCAATTAGTAAAAACAGGAATCTGCTCAACACAACCATTTCAGACACCTTTACTTGGACTGAAACAATATGCAAGGTGACATACCATGTGATCGAACATGTGCAGACAAAATCTCTGCTCTCAAGTGCTCCCTGCATATCTTTAAGAAAGTCCCAAACCTCTCAACATTACAGATAGTATTTTATCAGCTTTGGTGCTACAAGTTTACTTACTTCCCAGGATGATCAAATATTTATTGATCACTGAGAAGTAGTACATAATTTAAGTTCAGTTAGCTACATATCCTGTCCCAGATATACTCTGTAAAATATAGAAGGGCGTAACCATTGCAAGAAGCGTCAAAATGCGTAGCTGCACATCAAACAAAAAAAAAAAATCAAAAGCAACTGAGTATCTTTTTCCCGTGAGGTTCCAGGGAGTCTGTGGTTCTCTCCCACTGGAAGAAGTCATACAATGAGTATCTTCTGAATAGTTGCTGTTGGAGAGAAGTCTTCTCATGCTTACAAAATATTTCAAAGGGAACAGCCAAAAAAAAAAAAAGTTTCTCTTTCCTCCAAATACTACTAACCTGCAATGCTTTGTTCGCTTCTTTTATATCTTCTATTTTCAGCTTTGATCTAAAGAACAAGATAATGCTATTTCAAATTTCTATATTGTCAGTTATGGTCTAACAACTTTAAAAGTTGTAGGTACTTAAAAAATCATAAGCAAAATACTCTGAACTTTTAGTATTTTATATTACAGCAGCATCCAAGCAGATGCAATCAATATCACGCCCTGCTGTACTAAGCACTACAGAAAGACAAGCACTCTCCAAAGAGCTCGGAATCCTCTGAATGGCTGTATATTTGCTTGGTGTTACGTGGATAAGAGAAATTTGTACCAGCATAACTCTGTGCAAATACCTAAAGCTAGCATACAGCGTTGGTACAAAACCAGAATTTAAACTTCTGGACTTGTACAAGACCACACTGTATCATTATGGAGAAACCAGCCTCCCCACAGCCATCCAGTGCCAACCCACTCAGAATTGACTAAGTCACAGTGTATGTGCTAAGTTACTCTATAGGGCATGAGAGTCCACACTAGTCACGGCAAAACTACTTAGAAGACAGAGATCATTAAATGAAACTTTAACAACACGTAACACTAACGAGAGCTGTGCTCAGAGCTTACTGGTCACTGTAGTCTGAAGGGGTTTTGATAAGGTAATGCCTTGCATCCTCTACAGACTTCGCAACAATGGCCTATGATAGGCATACAGAGACTCTTCATCTCTTCAACGGAAGGAATCTGTGAACATGCACCCTCACAAAAAGATAAGCACTGTCCTGCTGGAGCTAGAGGTGTTATATTCTACTTGGGTTCTTCTTTGGGAATGCCACAACATGCAAACTAGCCAACCGTTTTCAATGCAAAACACCTCCTTTTGAACTAGGATTTTCTGTTCAGAGCACTATTATTACCCATGAGTTCACTGCTAGCCCACCATCCAAAAATAAAAAGACCTGATCTAACTAGACATACTTCTTTTTGATAACTGGCTAGGTAATATTGTCATATACAGTCTAATTCTCACGACCACCATCCTATTATTTTTCTTAATTCAAGTTCATATGACAAAAATAATCATGATCACAAATAACAAAATTACTCGCTCAGCTTGGATGCCAGTTCTTGGAGAGCAGCTTCTTGGTCTTGACATATCCTTTTCAGTTGCTTGTTCTTTTCCTGAAGTTTAAGAAACTCCTTAAAACAAAAACCAAAACAAACAAACAAGAAACCCCAATTATTCTCAACATTGTATTTGCCCACTGCCTAGAAAATTGCTACTACCCAAAGCTGATCTTACTGATCCATCGCACTCACTATTAAGATTCCCAAATCCAACTGAAACAGCAACAACTCAGGATTAAACACCCTTAGTCCCCAAGAGATGAAGCATTTTTGCTTCTCCGGTCCTCCCCAGGAAGAAAATAAAAACAATTGGTTGCAGAGATCAACAACACTATATAGCCATGCATACCAAGTCAGAGAGAAGCTGAAGCACTTTCTGGCCTACGATGAGAAGACAGAGTCTTCAATAAAACTGACAAAGGAAAATGAGGATTTCCTTTTTCCTTATTCAAAGCACTGAGTTCTGATCTGAGGACTAAATGGGGAGTAAAAAAACCCCATTTTTTTCTTATCTGTTTGTGAGAAAACATTAATCTAATTTTTCTTATCTACTTGTAGAAATTCTTAAAAATACCATGTCTAAGTCCATAATTAACTTTGCAGTCAATTTCTAAATGACTAGTCAAGTTTTACTGCAGAATTTACTTTTTTAAGGTTAATTATTTCTTGGGTCTCTGTTCTCAGATGAGATACAGTTTCCTTTTCCTTTTGAAGATCATCCTCTAAGGTTTGCCGCCACTCTTTTTCTATCTTCAAATCTGTTTCCAGCTGAAGCCTAGAATATGCAAAACAAACAAAAGAACTCCAATCACTGTGCATGACAGTATCATTTTTTTAAAAATAAAAAAAAGTTTATTTCTGGGTGCACTATCCTATTATCGTAATAAAATTATCAACTTACATGCTTTCTAAAACAGAAATAATGTATCAATACCATAATATTTTAGACATCAGTGTAATAAATAAAACAAAGCACTGCCACTTAGAAAATGCTTTTAAAAAGAAACGTATGTAAAGGACCAAGAATATGGCATCATTTTGAAGAGCTGACCTTTGTAATAAATGAGCAAGAGAAGATTAACCACAAAATTCTAAAGTATTTTTAAAACATGCATAAGGGAAAACCCCCTTAACCTTACCTAGGTTGTTTCTAAAATAAAACAAACCAACCAACCAACCACACTGCCATTGGTGATGCAGACAATGATTGCATGTATCTCTGGTGCTCATAAAAGTTATTTAATATTACACCCTTAGATGTGACTCTTCTATTTTAGACTAAGGCTTATGGCATTTTGAACAGAATTGAAAATAAAGGAGGAAGGACTTCAAATTACTATTTTTATTGAGCTTGCTACATAGCTGAGGTTCAACATAAAGAAGGATCTAAATTCTATTAGTTTAACTGGAGTCCAATTGAAGGAATTAGGGCTACTCTGATGGGAGATCCACTCTAGCTGGAATTTCACTATCAGTTTCATGGAAGAGTTGGTGCTTAGAATGTTACAGAGAAACCAAAGGATGGAAGCACACTGCTCAACCTTCTGGATCTAAACCGTGCCAACACAATAAAAGAGGAAAAAATCTGAGAGTTGTCGTGCAAGGTTTTTTGTTGGAAAACCTGTATCCACATTAATTGTCCTGTTTTAAAACCAAAACCATTTTTAAAGGAAAGACTTACATTTTGGGACACTACCTCAGCATCTGGCTGGAAAAGATCAGAAGTGAACATGACCTTGAGGTTTCAGAATTGCAGAATTCTAAGGCTGGGGTCTGAACTGTTCTTTTGCCAAAATCTGCAAAGATGACTGTGGTAGTAAAGTGAACATTTGTCATGACAGTTAAACAAGTTTATTAACATTCGGAGTTGTAAGAGAGGCAGGTTGGATTGGAGATCACTAATTTTTAAGCCCCAATCCTTGTTGTGCCACAGATTTGCACTGCCTTAAATAATTTACTTGTTATCTTTCCAAACAGGGAAAACACCTGCCCTTACATGGAGCTTTTTACATTACATATTTATTTAAATCAGTACTGAAGAATTTAACAGGAGAAAGAGTAGAGGGTTGGCTTTTATATTACTTTTTAATATTTATGATTCCAGTGGATTTTTATTTTTTATTTCCTGCACAGTGCTAAGTTAAACCACTTCTACCTTATCCATAAGCCTGATCAATTAAACTATTCTTATGCCATTTCTGTTTAAGTTTATACTACTACATACTTGTAGGTTTTGTT
>WAAD01004511.1:2360-15364 GCA_013389945.1 Fregata magnificens
GAAAAGTGATTGGCATTTTCTGTCTGGGCAACAACTTTAATTGTTATGTTTATTATAGTTAATATGATTGTTATTCTATTTATTGCCATTAGCATCCCTTCTAATAGTACTGTTATTTGACTGTAATTGTCAGCTAAATAGTCCAAAAAGTGTGTGTGAAGGAAGGAAAACAGGGAACAGAATTTTGCTCTGGACTGTACAGAATTTGGAGTCAGACCTTGGAAAAAGCTTTTGGTTTAGTATTTGTACGACAGAATCTCCTCACAGCGTTCCTCTGTAAAACACTCACTCTAAGTTTTCATAAAGCATGCTCCTCATTATGTGCCACTCTGACAGCACGGAAGAGGAAAAGACATTTCCTTGCTCATCTAAACAGTTGAGGAAATGTTCGCAGGTCCCTGAGAAAACAACTGAGTGACCTTTCTGCTTGAAAGTTCGCTGCCGTGCTGTGTACCTACAACTCTGAACACACAGGCAGAATGGTTGTGATTAAACAAAATACAGAGGGGGAAGCAAGAGCTAGCTGGGGATATTGAGAACCTTCTACTGGGTGATGGAGACATCCACAACCTGAGATATTCTAGGCTTCAGCAGCCAAAGGCTGCACAGGAGGCCCTCATGGAGAAATGTTACGTGTTGCACAGAGCACACTTCAGATTTCACCTCAATCCTGCTGCATAACTGCCAGTGTTTCGAGATCTGTAATGTGGGCTTACTGGATACACTCCGTCTAAAGGAGGACAACACACCTGTGAAGAGAGGGTTTTAAGCTACGAGACCAATGGTTTTACAGTTCATGGGCTATTTCCATTACCTCTGCATATGCTGAAGTTCTGTCTAACAACAAATGATTCAGGTCCCCTGTGAGATGGTACGAATCTTCCTTTTTTTTTTCCAAAATTTTGTTTTGTTCCAGAAAAGCATGCTGTATAACTGTATACAATATGTAGAAGATAAGATAAACTTAAAATATTTATAAATTTTAAGAAAATATATGTTGTTGATCAACACTGGTTTTATCAAAGATGCACTTATCCCACCTTAAAAAGGAACATCAAAAGGTACTTGGCAGAAGTAAATATATCATGATGATACCTTTCAATTTAAACTGTGAGCCAATGACTGAATATTAAGCAGCAGTTTTCTCTATATCATTATGTTCTCTATTTAGAACATGTTTTGCTCTTTGAACAAGAATACAACCCTAGTTATAAAACTCACTTACGAATCATGCTTCAGTTATAGCCTTTCTCAGCAGCTGCATCCACATCACAGAGATACCTGGCTGCACATTCCTTTGGACCATTTCATCTAGCAACCTAGCTGTCCTCAGCTCACTTTTAAATGGCTCATGGAGCTCTCTCTGCATTTCTATCTTTGGCCTCGCTTTACAAAAAAATGAAATCTGAATTTTCTGTTTTAATTGCAGAAAATGTAATACTTATCTTGCAAGCATCAAGATTTCTGCATTACAACCAGCAGAAAGCACAGAGGACTAAAGACCAGATGAGAAGACGACATACTGGAAAGTCTCGTGAATCTGCAATGTTGTGGTTTTGTCAGCCTCACTAGACAATCTGAGCCACCACAATCTGAGTCTGATCAGACAATCTGACAGTCTGATAGACAATCTGAGCCGCCACAATCTGAGTCTGATTGAGAATTCTGGGACTTGAAGGGAAAAGAGCTGCGTATGGGCTGGGCTGAGGGAAATTAGATTTCTTTACTTTAGACTAGGAACATTTTCAATGTTTTACAGTCTCCCTTAGGAAGTCAGAACTGTCAGACTGAGAAACACCAAACTGTAGGATGATTACATTTCATCTCCTGTATTTGTACTCAGTTGTACACTGTTTGTACACAGATAATGAAGCTTTCAGAGGCACCTTCAAGAAGGAGCCCAGGAGTCAAAAGTGTCTGCGCTGACCTCATGGTTTCCTCCCAGAACCAAGAGCATCCGTGATGACTTTGGCAACCACAGAGGAATACCTCTAAAAGGACAATCCTTGCAAAATTACATGTGCCTTCTCAGAAACCTCACATAGTCTCAGCTTCACCGGCTTGAGAAACAGCTCAGATATCCCTCAAAAGTACACAGAAATGTTAGTTATACAAGCGCCTGGCCAGATTCTTCTGTGAATGGGGCTGGAGTGAAGAGGAAAAAGAGAATAATTGAATTGCTTGTCTCTTAAGAGGAAAGCAATGGCTACAGGGAGAAGAGCAGACTGGATAGAGATAGCTTTACATTTTCAAGAGAGAAACATAAGCAGAACAAGCCTTCTGGCCTCTGAGCTTCTGCTTGTTTCCCAGGGTGCAGGGATTTCAAGGAAAGGAGCACAAGCAAAATGAAGAGCCCATGGGACAGAGAAAAAGTAAGAAGGAAAAGGCATTAAATTTGTTCACAATTCTGCAAAACTACCATTTCATTTTAAATCATATCCTTTTGAAATGCAAAAGGAGAAATCAGGAACAAGAAGGCATTTAAATTGAGTTAAGCTGCCAAACCAGCATGAGATCCATAAAAAAACTGCATGGGTGCAAAAATGCTGCAGCAGGAGTCTGACAAACTGCCATGATGAAAAGGAACTGGACTTTGTCTCCTGATCCCAAATACATGAGCTATCAAGATCCTGCCTGTCATCTGGTGAGGTCAAGAGCCTCTGCCTTCAGTCATTACTTTTCTACCACTTGTACCACTCTTGACTTCTAACAGGAGTTATTTAAATTGGTATGGTATTTAGCCAGGCACAAATGATAACCACAGAAACATTTTCATCTTGATAGGCTCATCCATGCGGTATGGAAACCTG
Organism: Fregata magnificens; assembly: GCA_013389945.1. Lineage (NCBI taxonomy): Eukaryota > Metazoa > Chordata > Aves > Suliformes > Fregatidae > Fregata > Fregata magnificens. The sequence continues at coordinate 5,171 of WAAD01004511.1, forward strand.
ATGTGCTGGAAGTAAAGCTGTGTATAAAAGCTAACATTTAATAGAGTTCTCTGAGCTACATATGGACTATTAATACTTTAGGCACCTCTATTAAAATGCAAACAAGAAATTAAAAAAATTTTCTCTTTTCAAGAAGGAATAAAAAGCTTGTAATGCTGGCAGGGAATAAGCTGCCATAAGATACAACAAAAATCTTTTCTAAGCCTAAGTGTTCCAGCTGATTGCAATAGTCTTGCATTACAGAGCTTTACATGGCAATACAATGCTAAACAAGACAGCTTATTATTATTATTATAAATAAGCAAATCAGCTGCTAGACAGCAGCAGATAGCTCAGAGAACTGAATAACAATGGCATTTTAAAGTTATAAAATCATTTATGTTCTAGAGGATCTCAAAACACTTTACCAACTTAGGGATCTTTTTATTCATTACAGGAGTGAAAGCACCTCTAAGGAAACTAAACATACCCTTCACAATTAGCAAGGAAGAAGACAGAAGCATAAGCAATTTCTCTCTGTGTTCTGTAAATATTGGCATGGTTAATTCTGAATAGCTTTGGTTGCACTCCTATACATATAGTAAACTCCTCTTAATCATGAAATACATAATGAGGAAAACCACTTAATTAGTATATCTGCCTCAGAAATTATTTACCTAATGAGACGCAATTGCAGTGAATGGTGCTTAATCAGAACAGTATTAGCATATATTCCATGCCATGGTACGCACTCAGTCACTACCAAGGATTTCTGTGGTGGTTAAACAGGTGCTAAAATAGCTGCAAAATTTTAACTTTCCCTCAGTTAATACACAAGTTGCCAAAAAAGACACAGTTTAAGCAAACAGAATGTGATTTCTGTTCTTGCATTCTATTCAAGTATAGTATTTTACGTCAGCTGTCTCTCTAACTCCACAATCAGAGACTTAAAAACGGAATGCTAGGAAGTATTTGTAATTTCTTCCATTTGGGCAAACATTATAAATTCCTACAGGCAATTACAGCACTTATTCGCACAGCCATAGAAACTGAACATGCAAATGGAACATGGGTTCCAAGTCTTCACAGATGACTATTCTCAAAATCTCTTATAACCATAACAGCCACTTAATTAGGACTCCAGGATATCTAATTAGATTTCCCAGTTACCAAGATACAAATGTACCCCAAACCAGCTGTAATTCTGGAGAGAAAAAGAAAAAAAGATTGCAGGCATGTTGCCTTATCCTCTCTCTGCCTGCAGCTGCCCTGTGAAGTGCTGAGAGCTGAGCGGTACCACTGTTCACTTGCGGGACTGTGACATGAGACAAGGTGACAGGGTCACCAGTTCACCTGACGAGGGAGCAGAGGCAAACCAGGCAACCACGCTTCTGAAGAAACAGGGTGCTCAGTGCCAGCTGGAGGTGAGATGTCTTCCGGTGAACTAGTAGTATTTTAGGCTATAAAGACAGTCTACCTCCAAAATGCATTTTTAATACACACTTCTGCATTTAGAGCCAGAATCTTACCCCATTTCCAGTTGTGCTACATTTTTACCAGCAGTAGAAATACTTCTAAGAAAAGTGCACGGCCGGAACTGCCGAGATGAACCCGAACTCACCCGCTCCATCTTCTATACCATACAGTGAGCTCAAGATAGTTTTCCAAAGGCTAGACAGAGCTGCCAGAGCTTAAATGATCCTTGTCTAGCACTGGGATCTGTATGGCTGTGTCTAGCTGTGCAGCCACTGCACTCTCAGCAGTTATTTGGTCCTCTCAAGGCCAAATCCTCATTCACGTTGTCATGGCACTGGAGATCACTAGGCATGCTGCGAGCAACAGTGGCCCGACCAGGCTGCCATGAGAATTGTTAAGGTCCATATAGACCACACCGCTGCTTCAGGTCATGTCCTTGGGCAGTGTGGACAAACAGACAACCTGGAAAATCCTTGGCAGATGCAATCCAACTTTACCAAGACACATCCTTTGACAGAGAGCATCAGGGGCACCAGATGGCACGGGAACTGTTGGCCCACAGATCCCACGCAGGGCTGTTTCACAACTGGAGCAAGCAGTGCATCTGTGAGCACACAGAAACACATTTCAGAGCCATCCCTGCTGTCTCAGTGTCACAAAATCCTTCTTTTGATATTCAAGAGTAAGGATAATACGTCCATAGGATGTCATGGTCTTACCTTCTCTGCACCTCAGACCACCCTATCCACTTGATGGTGAAACCCATGAAGTTCATACCTATGACACACTCTCCTCTCAGTCTCACCTGGTGCCCACCCATCTCCATCATCCAAAGTGCACTACCCAGTACTGACTGCGCAGTCAGGTGGCCTCTCTCATGTGAGATGGCTTCTCAGGTCCAGGGGCTGGCTTGCACCGTTTCTTCTGGATGAAAGCAGGCAGAGAGGGAGGAAGGGAGGTGCAGGCTTGGCACTGCCCTTGCATGGAGAATCTCTCTGTATCCATTTCACAATCAGCACTGTATGCCAGGAACAGGGCCAGCTGAAACCTTGCCTAATCCAATTTGCTGCTAAAGCAAGAGTCACCCGTCCTTGTCCAGGGACGTCTCCAAAGTGCTCACATAGCAATCAAGAGAGACTGCTGCAACAAATATGTCTGTAGGAAGGCACCAAAGGTTCCCTTTATCCTGAAAATAATTTGGATAGTGTTCTCTCCAGGATCAGGATGTGCTGAGTGTACGTGGTGATGGCTTCTTGTATTCAGCACAGGCCTATGCCTGAGGAAAGACCACCCCACACCTATATTGAACCATTTCAAAAGCCAGATCCCACATGACTTCAGCTCTGTGCAAATGAAAGCTGAGGGCAGACTTGTGATGTTAAAAGCATTGCTGTGCCCATTAGGGTTGCTGTGTGTCACCCAGGAAAATCAGCTGCCTAGACATATGGCCCTCAGACTATTGCTTTAGAGGCCAAACTGTGGATTACATACTAAAGCAGGAGACAGTCTTTTCTGCCTGTTGTGACTTCTACATGATGGCAGGACCCTAAAGTATCCTCTTCTTTGCTCACAACCCCTGCAAATGGGAAAATAAATTTTATTTTTGTCCTGCAAACTAACAATAGATTTTTTTCCTGGCACAGGTAAGGTGTATATCACTTTTACATGTGTTTTGCCTCTTGATGAGGTGCTCTGGGGAACAATCTGAATTGTCACACCATAGATCCTGGAAGGGCTTTATCCTTACACTTCCAGTGCAGTGACCTAGGCCATCTTCCCCGTGGGGCTGCTGACTTCATCTGACCCCCAAACAAGCACTTCTTCCATGGGAGAAGCAGGGTAGGCTCCCAGATGTCCTCACTCTTTTGCTACAAGGTGCTGGTAGATTTGTGGCAGAAGTCAGCCTGCCCCACACAGATGGGCTAAAAGCAGAAAATCTGGGGCAGAACAAGTATTAGACACACTTTGCCAAGGCCCCAGGGGATAGATTTTATCTATTGATCTATTACTGTGCATTGTGCCATAGGGTGTGTCTGGAGTCATCTTCAGGGTAAGGATATAAACAAGATGGTTTTCTACCGAGCTGGTCCTTTGGGAGCAACCTAACAGACCAGCATGAATGTAGATGTTAATTGCAAAACTTTCAGCATCCCTTAAGCATTGCAGCCCATTAACAAACCCAACACCCAACAGACCTTATAGCTCCTTTATTTTCATGTAATTTAAATTATGTGTGTTTAAGTAGATGGCTTTTACTAGTAGCTGGTACCATTGAACAGACGAGAAGCATTACGTGAAAGCCCATCAAAGCCCAGAAGGAGGATAGGAAAGTGGGAGTAAACATGTACTAGTGGAACGATTACCATTGTTCTCTGTCTCTTGTGCAGTTTATATTACCCAGAGTAGTCACACAAAGTATGAATAGCTTTAGCTTTTTTATATTATATATATTTATTTTNCTAATTTGACTACCCCATTAAAAGGATATGAGAAATCTAAGGCTGGGAAGAATTTCAGAAGTATTTATATTTCTGGACTGGCAGCTTTCCAAGAGTGCCTGGGAGCACACTTGCTGGAGGAGGAGACAAGAAAAAGCAAAATGGAGAGAAAGAAAACAAGCGTATTATACAACACTCATAGTCTCATCCTACAGTGCTGTCTGCAGTACATCTGCTTGTTTATCATCAGCAAGTTTGCAGAGCAAGGAAAGTGCATATTAAGGAAATCTCGCCCAAATAACAACTTGGATCTGATTTCAAGTGTCAACTCTCACAGGCAAGAAAACCGATAGATACTGGTATTACAAAGTAAAAGGCACACAGAATCATTTGCAGTTTGGAGACCCTTGCAATCCACAGGACTGCAACAGGATAGACAGAGTTCTTAAAAGAAAAAATTACATTTATTTAATTACAAATCTCCTAATATCATTGGCTTTAATAAGACCTTAGCAGTATCTCTGCAGTAATACATTTTCTACCAATGATTTTCCTGAAGAGAAAGCAACATAATCCCCTTGAAGCAGGCAGAAACATGGGAGGACTTTCTGTCAGGTGCAGGAGTTGTTCTGTTCCTTGGCTCCACAAGCATAAGTACAATCCTGAGCACAACACTGAGCTCCTTTGCCCTGGGCTTTTCCATTCTTCATGCAGGAATACTGGTGTTTATATAGGTCTTACAGAATTGCTGTAGTCTTCTTAGCATTTGACATACACCATTAAATCTCCTGATGGGAGGCAAGGTGCTAGAACAAAAATATTAGAAATGTTTACTCATGAGGTTTCATCTCTCAAAGCTATCATTTAGATTTGGGTTTCTAAGAAACTTGAAAATATATAGGATTTTGCCTCATTTGAGTCTAAGACCTCAGCTGGGAAATCCAATGTGAATCTGATGTGCTCTGGAGTACTTCAGTGTTCAAGGCACCACAAAGGCAGAGTGAAAGAAGGTTGCAACTTATTACGATCTTACTGCAATAGCTTGAGAGACAGGCAGGAAAAAAAAAAAAAAAAAAGGTTTCTGAACTCTTATGATGTCAAATTACCGATTTCTTCTCAATAAGTAGAAGAACAGTTCAGCTAGAAGCCTCCAAAAACCAAGAGAATCGTGTAAGTAAGTCATGTCTGCATCACACCGTGGAGCGAAGCATAAACGACAGAGTGAGTGAAAACCACAACCGGCTTCAGAAGCCAATACAGGGTAACTGCTGTAGCATAGTATTTTCCTCAAGCTGCAAGACCCGTTAGCTTGGGCACGGTGCCATGCTAAAACAGCTGAATAGGAACAAGGTTTTACATCCAAGACATTATATGCTTTCAGGAACAAGGCATCACCATCCAAACTGTGCTGTGCTGCACTTCGTGATCTTTATGTGCCCTTGAGATCTTTATACCTTTATACCCAACAAAGGAGTTTGCTGCTGCAGAAAAAAAGCAGGTTTCACATAGTGCATCGGCTGTTTTTATTATGAAATGTTGTGCTGGAACGGATGGGACAGCATCTCACAAAGGTGAAAATGTACATTATCCTGGGGAAAAGATGTCCTCATTTTCCAGCTGCATCCAAGATTTTCTTCTCTTGTGGATTCAGTAAAGGGACTCTGTTGAAAAGGAAAGACAAAGAAACCACTGTGGGAGATAAGACACTTTTAAAATTTAAAGTGAGCAGGAGGGGCAGTCAGCTACCTGCTGAGCCACACTTGGAAAGCCTTCATCTGAGATCAAAGATAAAAGCCAGTACTCAGCCAGGCTTCTTTTACAAGCAGCACTGTGATCCACTCAGCATGCTTATTCTAAAAAAAACCACCCCAATAGCAACAAGGACCCCAGCTCCCAAATAGAAACAGAAGCAGTATCAAGCAGAGGGAGTTCTAATAAGAGTCCATGAATTTGGGAGCTTTGTTTAGAGATGCATTAGCAAATCGTTTATTTCTCGGGAGGTGTAGGGAGGAACATTTTCTTGTGCCTTCTGTAGTACATTTGTGATAAATAGGACATCGACGTAGGTGTAACTTGTTCTCTATAGCTCTATAGCTTGCTGTCTTTAAAGTCTTAGGTGCAGTTTAGCCCAAGAAGAAGAAATGACAATGTAGCACGTATATATATGTATGTATGTATGTACATATATCTATTTAAAGACTTAATGTATGAATGCGGTCCTGGACATAGAAAACTTCAGATCTCCTGTAGGCATGCACGTGGGTTGTAACTCCTCATAGGAACATAGTGTTATACAGCTGGTGGAATTTTAAAATTTCAAGTCTGTGGAGCTGTATATAAAAAATATATACAAGTTTAAAAAATATTCTAGTGTTCTCTTTTTTTTGTTGTTGTTGTAAATGTGATTTGGAGTTAAATCCTTACATAGACAACAGAAATGGATTATCATACCTGTGTGACTCTCCTCATATTCTAGATTCAGCTTTTCAAAGCTCTAAGAAACCTCACACAGTTGTCATTTTTTTTAAATCAAATGTGAAAGAAGTATTTCCCATTTCTTGCATAACAGGAGAAAATTTCAAAACCCCCTATCACTTATGGGTGCCAAGAAGATGCATGATACAGTCCTGAAGAAGCAACGGACCTTCAATATGCAAAAATGTTGATTTCTGTTATGACACTGCTCTGCAGAGCTAGAACCACAAATTTTGAAAAGACGATTTTGTTCTGCCAGAAATCAGAAATAAAGTATGGAACAACCTGCAGGCTTTTTAGAGGACATTCAGAGCCCTCTCCTTCAAAGTACCTCTGTAGGAGCCAAAGTATCTGGTTTTAGAGTCGCATAAATGGAAAATGCTCCCATTATTACTTCACATTAGTGAAGAACTGCCATAAGGAATCCACCGCTTCTCTTACAGGATATGCAACATATATAGGAAAGCACCATGTAGTCTGTAGATTTCAGTGGTTGACCAGAGAGCCATGATACAGTTTGTTTCAGTATTCATTCATATGACACACCCTAGAGCTGAAAGACAGGAATTTGAATGAGATTTAGGTTTGAATCTAACCTTTGGCAGAGCTGAGGCTCATCTCTGGTCAGAACAGGGAGTGGGTGTTTTCAGTATCTCCATAGCCACTTTCATTGCTGCAGCGGTAAATCCTCAGCTGACTGTCAAGAGGCCAGTAGCCTCCAGTGGGAGACTGGGGTGGGTTGTCATGGGTTGACCTTGGTTGGATGCCAGGTGCCACCAAGCCCCTCACTCCCCTCCTCAGCAGGACAGGGAGGGGAAGAAAATGAGATGGAAAAAAGCCCCCATGGGTCAAGATAAAGGCGGTTTAAGAAAAGCAAAAGCAAAGGCTGTGCATGGAAGCAAAAGGAAAACAAAGATTTTATTCTCTACTTCCCATCAGCAGGCGATGTCCAGCCACTTCCCGGGAAGCAGGGCTTCAGTACACGTAGCAGTTGCTCCCGAAGACAAACGTCATAAATAATGAATGCCTCCCCTTCCTCCTCCTTTCTCTTAGCTTTTATTGCTGAGTAGACAGCATATAGTATGGAATATCCCTTTGGTCAGTTTGGGTCAGCTGTCCTGGCTATGTCCCGTCCCAAGATCTTACCCACCCCCAGCCTACTGGTGGGGGGGAATTGTTGGAGAGACAGCCTTCATGCTGTGCCAGCCCTGCTCAGCAGTAACCAAATCACTGGTATGTTATCAACACCCTTCTAGCTACCAGTACAAAGCAAAGCACTATGAAGGCTGCTATGGAGAAAATTGACTCCATCTCAGCCAGACCCAGCGCCTCAGCCGGTCAACATGGCTGCCACATACGCTCACAAACAACACGGACTAAGATACCATAGGAAATTTATGTGTGACATTTATTTCTTTCCATGCACCTGTATATCTGATAGGAACCTAAACGAAATAACACTATTTGTAACATTACATTTTTGGGGGTCCTGGTGGAGACCAAGTTGAACGTAGGCCAGCACTGTGCCTTTGTGGCAAAGAAGGCTAGTGGTATCCTGGGCTGCAGGAGGAGGAGTGTTGCCAGCAGGTCGAGGGAGGGGATCCCTCCCCTCTATTCAGCACTGGTGAGGCCACACTTGGAGTACTGTGTCCAGTTCTGGGCTCCCCAGTGGAGGAGGGAGATGGAGACACTGGTGGGAGTCCAGTGAAGGGCCACAAAGACGATGAAGGGACTGGCGCAGCTCTGCTGTGAGGAAAGACTGAAAGAGCTGGGACTGTTCAGCCCAGAGAAGAGGAGGCTCGGGGGGATTCTCATCATATTGTACACACACCTGAAGGGAGGGTGTTAAGAAGACGGAGCCAGACTCTTTCCAGTGGGTCCCAGTGACAGGACCAGAGGCAATAGGCACAAACTGAAACACGTGAGGTTCCTCCTGAACATCAGGAAACACTTTTTTACTCTGAGGGTGACTCAGCATGGGAATAGGTTGCCCAGAGTGATGGTGGAGTCTCCATCCTTGAATATCTTCAAAAGCCATCTGGACGTGGTCTTGGGCAGCATGCTTTAGGTCTCCCTGCTGGAGCAGGGGGGTTGTACCAGATGACCTTCAGAGGTCCCTTCCAACCTCAACTACATTGTGATTCTGTGAGTCTGTATTTTATTCTGGCAAAACAGCAAAAGTAATTAACCATATGAAAAGCTTCAACTAAGGAAAAAAGTCAGAGGTAAATTCTAGGATTATTAAAGATAGCATCAGAGTTATCAGAGTTACCCAGTGTATTGACTGGAAGAAGTGTACATCTGCTATAAAATTTTACCAGAAATGGCGATACAAATTGGTAAGAAGACCGTATAATGACTTTCAGGTTCTATTTCTCATATTACCTAAGAGAAAAAAATAAAACTAATACATGGCACAAAGCTGAGTAGAAAAGACTGCTTCCTCCATACTATCTATCATGCCATATGTTCTGTATCATCCTTCTGAGCTGTATTTGCAGACCTCAGATAGGTAAATTCATGCATTGTCTAATGACCCATCAAAACCACTTAGAACCCAAAACAAAAAAAACATTTCTGAAAAAAAGAAAGATACAGGAGCTGTACTTCTTCATTTGGCATTGCTGCATGCTACTGAACACTAGTTCCCTTAACAGGATGACTATCTTGATACAGTTTTTAGTGGCTAAGGAAACACCTTCAGGACAAATGATTTCAAGTGATGGAATTAATGAGAATCTCAGCACATGCAGAAGCCAAAATATCCATGAATCTGCGCTTGCTTATTGCAATACATATATGAATGGTCTGTGTCAACAATCTCAAGACAATGTAATTATCTACCAGCCCACAAGAGAGAAATTTAACCAAAATATGCGAGATATGAAGGAAACTGGTACTTGTTATTTCCTTTCTAATAATTCAGTATTCTCAAATGTCTTTTCTGCCTGCCTGTACGTACTGTACCACCTTATACAAAGAAAATGATAAATGAACAAAATCAACCTCTGCCTTTTTGACCTGTCCTTTAGGATAAGAACACAGGCTGCTTTGGACAATAGGGTCATAATTCAATTGGAGTCTTCAAACACTTTTGGTAATTCAAATACAACAAGTAAAAATATGATCCCAAGAGGCTAAACTCCAACTCTGGGTAGATAAGTCTGGATATCTCCCAAATAGCATCTGCTGGAATACTACAAGAGGCCTAACTTGTAGCAGCGCCAGTAAGAGTTTGTGAAAGAAAATCAGGAAGTTGTAAAGATAAGTATGAGAAAGGGGAAAATTAGAATACGGAAATAAAACTCAAGTGATTAAAAAAAGAAAGAGAGATTTATTGAGTATGGCCTCCCATTGCTAAGGAAACACAGAATTAGGGCCGATCTCACTGTACATTATCTAATGCCTAATTTTATGCCTGAAAGGAGGCTGATACTGGAAAGAAAATCAGGCTCTGCAGACCAAACACTTCAACTAGTTCTCCTGCATTCCATACTCACATTTGGTTGGATAGATGCAGGACTACAGCCCATAATCTTAATTTGCATCAGATATCAAATGGCATTCTGCCTGACTTTCATAGTCATTCTCACACAGTGCATGGCATCTGGTCAGTATTAATAACCAAAGTAATGAACTGGGTTCCACCAATGTAAACAAAGGTTTCAATTCTTCTGTTCACGTCAGTGCTGGAGCGAAAACAGTTCACTGGCTGACTCCATGACAGCTAAGGATAGATCCTGGCACAAACCACGCCAGTCAAGTATAAAGCTATGTCTATTTTCTACCTGTGTTACCTAAGTTTTCAGAGGCACTGAAGTCCTCA
>WAAD01004512.1:0-10471 GCA_013389945.1 Fregata magnificens
GTCCTTGAGCACCCTCGTGCCCTCCTGCAAAGGACGGAGGGCAAGAGGGGCTGTCTGGAAACATGGCCAACATATGTCTTGTTCTTTAAGTTCTTGCTTTTGATTACTTCCTTTGTATCTGTGGTTTTGAATTTTACATTGACTTGATATAATGCTGTACTTTTAAATGATCAGTGGAGGGGTTCTATTCAGGAATGATGGAAAATGCAGCCTTGGTTTCTGTCTTTCAGTTGGAATGGTTTAAATGGCTTCTTTCTTTTATGTAAATACCTATATTATTTTTTTTTTCTTTTTGCGGAATACTGCTTGAGTCTTTAAACATTAAAGTGATGTTGCATCTGAATTTGGGTTTCATTTTGGTTTTCTTCGCCTTTTTTCATCCCCTTGAGGAGGAACGTCTCATTATATGGAAAATGTCTGCAGAGTACCTTCTCAGTGGAATTGTGAATTGAACAGTCACCACAATCAACCTCATAAAAATAATTTCATTCCTGTTTACACTGTTGTGAACCATTAAAGAGGTTTACAGAGATATTTCTCTTGCTAGTTTTTTTTCAAAATTTTTTCTACATCTGTGTGTAGAAGTACAATCGTGATATTTCAGGTTGGGAGCTTTCTGATCTTATAACTTATTAGGTTTCTTTGAAACTCTGAGAATTTGAAAGTGCATAATAAGATTTTTCAGAAGCAGTATTTGGGTCTCTATTTTTGGTTAGATTGAATACTACCAGACTCTGAAGCATTAACCATGACATGCTTTGAGTGATCTTGACTCAAGGCTTCAAAGGCATAGTGGGTGTTCAAATCTCATCTTAGTAAGAAGACTCTTGACATGATTATATCACTAATAAATTTTGATGATGGGCTTTGCTGTCCTCTCTTTCAAGCCTTAAACAAAATCCAGTAAATCTTATTCCTTAGCTAATCCACACAAGAACTGTCATAATATAGAGGAAAAATTACATGAGTGAAGAACTTGACAACTGGCCATAGGTATTTTCCTTAAGAACAGTTTGGGTTTAATCCTGTTACTCACCATCTAGTAATTTCCTTAAAGATGTTAAAACTCAGCACATCAAAGAATAATACAGAATACTCTTGTCAGTAGGTACCTAAGCTTTGAGAAATTTATCCAGGTTTTTAATTGTATTGACTCCTTTGCTCTCCCACTGGAGCTACATGCAGTCCAGCAGGACAAGGCACATGAAAGCATCAAGAATGAGAGTTGTGTAATTTCTGATCACTTTATACATCGTGCAGGGTTTTCTGTTCTAGCGCCCACTAAAATCTATTTGACCATTAAAGTATCATAGTGCTGAGATAGAAATAGTGGAGGAACCAGAGGGAAGATACCTGGCATTGAGATTCAGTGCTGGAACCAGTCCAAATGCCCACAGAGTGGGGGAAAAGAAGTAGGTTCATTTTTTCAAATGTTTTACACTTATGTTCTAAGTTTTCTTGGCTTAAGAATTACTTACTTGCAAAGTTACCAAATTAGGGGAAAAAAATAGTTTAGAGATAAGATGGCATATGTCCCCTCTTAGGCTGTGGCTTGAGGCAGAAAAAGCAAAGTAGGAAAGATGGTAAATCAATAGATACTAGACTGAGTGGAGTCTCTGCTTAAAAATTTGTTTCCATGAGTGTACTTTCTAAACAAATAACTGAAGGGACTGGAATGCATACACAAGCATATGGTGTTGACGGAACTGGTATGACTGAAGTAATTAGTTATTCACTCAGATCTGTGAGGAATCACTGATAGCACTCTGATGTACATCAAAGAATGGCTTCGTTCTTGGTGGCAGGAAGGTGTCTTTCTATGATGCAAATGGACATGTAGCATAAGGAGTGCAGAATGAATTTCAGGAGAATTAAATGCCTGATTAAGTGGCCTGTGTCCAGCAACAGCATGTCCTGAAAACTACATTTGTGGTGCTTGTTGTGAACGAAAAAGCTTGAAGAACTACTCTCTGCCATTAGCCCCTAAGTCTATGCTTGCTGATTTAAAAGAGAAAAGAAAGCAGTGTCCTGGAACTAGCCATCTTCAGACAGCATGGCATCATGGAGTGTTTGTGCAGGATGTTGAAGCCTTTATTAAATGTGTCATTAGAGAGACAGTTCCTGAAGAATGTGAACATCAGTTTGAAAGCCATGTCCCCTTTGTATGTTAAGATTGGAGAAATGGGTACAATAACTATGCATATGGGTGTTTACAAATTTATGAGACTATTGAGGCATCCTTTTTTGCATGAATTAGTTCCCACGTACATTTTTGCAGGTGGAACCTTTTCTCGATAATGAAATTGTTTTGCTTTGTTTTCCAGTCTAGTTTCACGCTGGCATTCCATGAGAAGCATACTCTACTCATTAAAAATTCTTTCATCTTCACAATTTATGGGTACTTTTAATTTCTGGTACTTTTATACTGACTCTATTAGTGTCAATATGAAATTACTCCAAGCCCAGTCTAATAAAGACTTTTTTCAGCTCATCAGCAATTTGTTAGCTTGTGGGTGTCTCGGGAGCACAATCTAAGATCACATTCAAGACATTTACTAAAGCTCTTTGTGTGCAATTCCCTGCCTGACCCACTTAAGAACAATTGCCAGTTAACTTGTTCACCATCTTAAAAAAAAATCTCCTAGGAGACCTCCAAGGAGAGCTTCAAACCTCTTGGATGGGTTCTCTGAGCCAGTCAGACCAATCTGGAGTTGAGCCATGGGCAGGAGACAGTTCAGGAGTCCTTTTGAAAATACTGAAGTGATAGCTGATGAGTTTGTTTTCAAAATATGAGGTAGTAGCTCAATACCAAATAGAAGCTCTTGTATTAAAAGAAGGAAGCAGACTGGAAGTGTTGAAAACTTCTGTGGACATTGTTACAAGTTTTACAGGAAAATTAATTCTCCAGGCTGCCAGTAAACACCTGATGTTACAGAAGAATTTATATTTCAAAAATGTACATGTTTACATGTTTATGGGTTGGTAGCATTGTTTAGGTCTGGAAAGGAAGGGGAATATTTGACAGGGTAAGTGGGTCACTTTAGATAATGTTATTGAAATATGAAAAGCAGTTTAAAAATCTATAAAAGGTTGATTTTTTTTCTTTAAAGAATTGTTCAGGAATGGTTTTCATAGAGTCTGTTAAAATACAAATGGCTTCACTTTGTGAAGGTATAAACCTATGTGTAGGCTTATAGATGGCAAAGAATCTTGGTTCAGAGGTTTTCAAGACATCCCATTGGATGGATGATGAGGGTGTTAAAACCTCATCATATATCATGAACAGTTTGATAAGTTAATTCTGTGAATATGCACTTTGTTAATGAAAGTTGTGAAGGACTCCGAAGCCCTTCTTTAGAAACCTAAGACCAAGAACTTTTATTTCCCAGGTGTCTATGAATCCTCATGCAGAATATTCAACAACTCTTCTCCTAGGAGAGGTTCAAACCTTGCAGCTTGTACAGGAGAGATTGCAAGGTAAAGTTAAAAAACATATTAAAATTTTGTATATATATTCCACTTATGCAGTGAACTTCCATCAGTCCAGAGTGTAATCACTGTTGTACTGCTTGTGCAAGGATAATACCTCAAAATAGTTTAGAATTCATATGTGTCCTCAAGATAACTTGTGAAGTGCTATTCATATTTGTGGTCTGAGATGGTACAGATGGGGGTTCGAGGTTCCCTTCTTAAAAGAACTGATAAATCAGGTTCAAATGTCCCTGTGTGCTAGCAGCTGTGCCTCAAACTGTGTTACCAGAGTGTTATAGGGTGATACTAACCAAATTTGATATAATATAATGGTTTTTTTCTCTGGATTTCACACAGGGCTCTGATTCTTTCTCATTGGGTTCAGTGGGATTTCAGGTGTGCATACGCTTGTGCTTTTTTGCAGGGCCTTCACAAAACACAGAAGCTCAGTCTAGATTGTTCTTATGTCTGGCTGGAGCCGGAGCTTTGTAAACACTGGTGGAGACTAGAATTTATTAAGGATTTACACTCATATTCTTAATAAAAGAACACCTTTGAATGATGAATTATGTATTGTACAAATCCTTAATATTTTTCCTTATGACTAAAGTGAAACATACACTGGAGCACAAATTTTGTTGTGACTGGAAGGTGGCACTGGAATAAATTTGGTCCATAATACCAGAAGATGAGAGAAACTTGTATGATGGAATATGTATGTCAGAAGATAAGGAAATGAAAACAAAGTAATAAACAGTAAGGAAAAGACATTTAATCAGTTGGAAGCATTTTGCATTCAAGACATACTCGGTAAATAATTTCATGCACAAAGGATGTCTGTGGTCCTCAGGCCATCTGAGATGCAGTATAAAAGCTAACTCAACTCAAGGGCCTTCCTATCACTTCTTTTACCTTTTTCCTCTTTTGTGAACAAGGTTAGTTCAAATCTACTTCTCTTTTTCTATTTGCTGAATTCTTGCCTTCATAACAATTTGATTGCTGTTCTTTTTTCTCCACAGCATTCTGCTAGTTGCTGGGTTGGTCGGGGGGAAGACTTTTTCTCTTTAAAAAGTTGCAGTTTTTGCTGTTAGAATTGCAGGTATTTCTGGACTCCCGACTTGACCATATAAATCCTTGAAATGGTGGTATAAATTCATTCAAATGTGGACTTTCAGACATGCTAAGTGACTTAGCAAATCCCAATAATAATAATAAAGATTAACAAACTGAATGGGTAGAATACCTGTGCAAGGGGCTTGGAACTAGATGACCTTTAAAGGTCCCTTCCAACTCAAACCATTCTATGAGTTTACAGGGATTATAGAGATCTATGTGCTCAGTCATCTTTCAAGTAGCAATGTGCATTTTGTACCTTTAAGGGTCTTATCCATCATCTGTAATGCCTGAAATTTCAACTGGGTTGATATGAAAGCAACAGTGTTTGTGAGGGATGTGGATGCCTTTACCTTCAGAAATGTCATCCAGAAAAATCCTTTTCTTTGCTGTTTATTCCATGGGAGGCTTCTTCAGTGTTCCTATTTTTGTTATGATGAATCTATTACTGGGCACAGTGGGAAACAAGAGGGTAAAATGAACCAGATACTAAAAGAAACAGCCGGAGAGCAAGGAAACTAGGAAGGTTTAAAGCAGAGGTTTGTGGGTTTTAAAAATCAATTATGTCGAACCACAAGATTTTGAGCTCTAAATATCACTTTCTAAATGAAGACAAAATGAAGCTGCCTACTGAGATTAGAAGGAATAGTCATGCTGAGCTCAGCAAGGATATTGGCTCTAATCACACGTGTCCTCAACCTTCTTCTGCTATAGTAATCAGGATGGACTTCAATATGATTGACATCATCAAAAAGTTCTGCTTGGTGTCTTATAGTTGCCAAGTTTTGAAATTATGTTATAGGGTGCAATGACATCTCCCGCAAGTTTAGAGAAATGGTTTCAGGGTCTGGGAGGACAAGGGGAAAGAATAGAAAAAATAGAGGAGAGCTGAGCACCCAAAAAACTGAGACGGCCATAGGAAACAGCAAACTTTGTGTTTATTGGTGTGTTGGGACCAGACACAGGGAGTATGCGGGGAACTCCTGGCTTTCTCATGGATGGCATGTCTGTGGACAAGTTGTCTGGGAAAGATTTCCAAAGACCTCAGCTTCAAGTATGCTTAACTATATTGAAAATTGTACCTCTTCGTAGGTGAATTTGGAAGCTGGAAAATAATTCTTCATTTCATTTTCCAGCTGTCTATTGAACTCTATCCATAAGTACATTTGTGGCTACGTATTACTCATAATTACTGCTTCTACAATGCTCTGAATACCTGGGGCTGGATCTCAGCAGTGTCTTTCCAGACATACAGCCAATCAAAATACTAAAATTAAAGTAATGATACAGGTATATGTCCTTTTGTTCTGCTGCCAGCCATTCCACCGGATCACCAACAACTGTGAGAAGATTATTTCAGCCTCCATCTTCTTGTAGCATATTTAAGAATTCTGTTTTCTTCTCAACTCACTCCCCACTCAACTCCTAAAAGGATCCCTGGAAAACTTCTTGTTGTCCTGATACCTGAGCTGAGTAAATGTAAGTGCAATATGACTCCTACATTGCATTCACTTCTGCTCCTGTATTTCAGACTTACCTCCATCCCGCAGACATGTCCTGCTACGAGAGGTGTCCTTCTACCTCCTGCAGCCCAACCCCACTGGCAAATAGCTGCAACGAGCCCTGCGTCAGACAGTGCCAAGACTCAACAGTGGTGATCCAGCCTTCTCCCGTGGTGGTGACCCTGCCCGGACCCATCCTCAGCTCCTTCCCCCAGAACACCACTGTGGGATCCTCAGCATCTGCAGCCATTGGGAGTGCTCTCAGTGCCGACGGAGTGCCCATCTCCTCCAGCAGTTCCTCAGGATTTGGGAGCTTTGGCTATCCAGGCCTGGGCAGTGGGTACAGCCGGCCCTACCGTCGCTACAACACCTACCGCAGTGGCTTCTACGGGCCGTGCTAAAGCATGAGGAGCAAGCGGGAAGAAATGACCAGGAACACTGAAACACGACCCGATGCAGGACCGAGCTCATGGCCATGGTTTTCAGAAGTGATGTTAGACACCCGCAACTCCATCTGAAATTAATAGAACTGTGGGAGTTAGTCATTCCCTAAAATGAGGCCCCTACTCTTGTTATACTACTTTATGTTTCTAATCAAGTATGTAGTTCTGCTGCGCATCACTGTATTTGATACTGTCTGGTGTAAAACTTATAATTTAGACAGTAGATGGAACTTGATTGTCAAGGTGCAATGCTACACTGAAAGAAGAGCTCTGTCTGTGGAATACATCACCATGAGATATGCCGTTCTTCCCATATTGAAACCTGTTGCTTTGCAGTATTTTAATCCACTCTCTGGTATTATTAAAGTTATGCTTTTATCATATCTCCAGTCTTCTGTTGTTTTTTCTTTCCCCTCCTACCTTCTTTTGAAACTTCTTCTGGGTGAAATTCATCACTATGTAGATCATCACTACCAGGTGGAGACATGATTTGAATACTACTGGGACCACTAATAAGAGGAGAACAACATATGTTTAGAGCTCAAGATCAAGAAAATATTTAATTTTGCAGCTGAAATGCATATTGATTGCACACTGACTCATCATAATACTTGGTTTTCTGCATATCTGCCAAGAAATTATTCTCAAGGCTGGAAGCATTTTATGATTTAACAAAATGGCAGGGTATCTAATCTAACCAATATAATGATACTTGTTTTAAGGAATCCTCTTGTGATTCACTCTCTGAATAACTCTGGCCTGGAGCTGCAGCGTGAAAAGAAAGATTTACATTCTTTTATCATCAAATCACTGTTTGAATGCTTGGATTTGTGAAGTAAAACATGAACTGCAGAAGTCTCAAAGGAGGTATACACATAGCTTTTTGTGACAGAGAGCAAAACTGTTTGATCTATTTACTGCATAATTACTGTGCATTTTAGGGCTCCTTATAAAAGCCTGGCTGTCTTTAATGTCCTGGCTGCAGCCCTATAAAATTCCAACAAAAAGCTTCTGTCAAGGAATGAAGCATGCTAACATAAAATAAATATAGGACACTTGTAGGCATTAAAACCTTTAGAAATCCTTGCAAGTAAACTGTTTTTGCTAAAAGTAAGGACCTGAGATTTAAACCAGATTTGCAACAGCCACTAACGCTACTAAAATGGTAGGTTTTGGGGAAAAATATGAAGAGATTCTCATGTTGGGAAGGTTTGAAGCATTGAAATAATTCCAGTCATATAAATTCTGTTGCAGCTGGTTAAATTGTCACCAATAGTTAAATTGTTCCCAGTAGTTAAATTGCTTATGGTTTATGTACCAGTCTAGTCTCATCCTGGCATCAGATGAAAAGCCTTCCTCAAAGCTTCTTTCATCTCAAACACCTGTGGATCATTTGAATGGCTTGTACTATTACATTCAAGCCTCTGAAGTCAACATAAAGATGATACAAATTTCAATTCATGTAAGTAATTTGCCAGCTCTTTGGCAATTTGGTGGTTCACCAGCCTGTCATGGGAGCACTCTGTTGTTACACAAAGGGTTTTAACTGAGTGTGTGGAATGTGAAACTCCATTACTGATCCATAAGTGAGAGCTGTTACGTCCTGGTTCACCAGCCTTAACAATCCCAAAAAGCAAGATCGAAAGGCTCCCAACCTTTTGGGTGAACTCTAGGTGCTAATTAGACTAAACTGGCAGAATATCAATGAAAACATTTTCGGGCTGTTAATGAGTCTGTTTCTGAAATATTATATACCCTCCAAGAAAAACTGTTTATGTCCCTAGAGGGAAGAATGAGGAAGAGTCAGCATTCCATGGCTATCTCATTTTATAGATGAGAGGGAAATGAATTCTTCAGGTGAGTGATAGCTTTCACCTACTATAAGGAAATAAATTTTTAAAATGTATAAGAAGATGACAGATAGTATGTTGGATAGTAGAGATTTTGAGGAAATGGAAGAAAAAGACTCTCTCCTTTTATAGGAAAGGAGAGGAGAATTTTCTCATGGGCAATCATTAAAATATGTAGAGTTATAGGGTTTTACAGAAGATGAAGATTTGGCTTTATTTTTTTAAATCAATTATGAAAATTTTTAATAAAATAATTAAAGTTTCTGAAGGTGTTTACCTTGAATTAGTTTGTGAAGTCCTTTGAGTCATACACTTTGAAATTAGGTTATTGGCCAGGTGATGCAAGTGCTGAGATCTTGTCATGTACCTTGAACATTAGGTAGCATGAAACTTTGCATATTTGAGCCATTAGTGAAAAGCTGTTCTGAACCTTGAAGTCCTTTGTTCTTCTGAAGACCAAGAGCAACCTATGTATAAAGATGCTCTTCATCTAGAGTTAATTCATATCTTTTGCTGAGGGACAGTGGTGCTAAGAGGAGAGACCTGATCCCTGCTTTTTGCATCTGTGCAAGTATTTCCAGCAGGTTGGAGTACAGCCAGGGTAGGCCACTGCAGGCTGCAGAGGTGAAACAAATAATGTAATGATAAATGTAATGGAGAACTGCTGGGTGTAACTTCTACTGACGCCATAGTTTGGCTCAGGCAGAGCACTGCTTCTAAGAACCGATACATGAAAGCAATCTTTAACATGCACATTCAAACTTAATTTGACGTGAAAATTGCTGCACATGCTGGTGACTTACTGGGATTTCAGGTAGGAATATTGGTGATTCCTCAGATGAGAGACTGCACAGAAATCATATTGAGAATTAGAGGCAGTTAATAAATGTCACAAAGTAATAAGATCAAGTAATCAAGCTCTTTCATTAAAAGTCTGATTGTTTGATTTTGGCATGGAAAATGAAGTTAAAATTTGTGATTGGGTGAAGAAATGCAGTCTTATATGTATTTGTATTACCTGTGTTCATATGAACTGGGAAAACTGTGGGTTAGCCCAAGCAGTTCTAGAACATGTTTTATTGTCTCTGGTCAGCAATTCTCACTGGTCTTAATTTCCTTTAACCTTTGCAATACTCATGGAAATTTGGTGCTCTTCTCAGCTGTATGTTTGTGTAGGATTGAAATAGTGCAGAAGTGCAAAATTTGGGAATACCTATTATACGTCTTGTCTTGTGGTAAAGCTGAGTCCTTGAAATGGAAATGCTTGTGAATCGAGCCCAGGCCCCCACCTCAGAGCTAAACAATTATTCACCTAAAGGAGTGAAGTCTTGAATAAGGACTACGCATCACACACACTCCCCTTAAGCAGTGTCTTGATGACTAAAATGAAACATAAAATGTACATTGGCCTTAGGAGGCAACATAATTACTGCTGTAATTCAAACGAGTCACCACAGTCTTCCAAGCAATTAAGTGGGTGCACATTGGTGAAGATGAAAGCTTTGTCTGTACTGGAATGTGAATGTAATAAGGGGAGGGGAAAAAATGGAGCAATACTAAAAGAGATTTTGAAAGGAAAAAAAAAAAAAAGGGTTGATCAGTTTGGTGGATTTTGCATGCAAAAGTACGGATCATTAAATAATTTAATGCATAATATGTTTCTGGTCTGCAGGCAGTCTGGAACATGGTATAAAAGCGTATACAACACAAGACTCTTCCATCCACATCTCTTGCCTTATTCACCCAGGTGAACAGGTAAGTCTGAATCTACCCAGTGTCTTTTTAAATGCTAAACTGTTACTTTGATGACTGCTTCTTTTTTTTGATTGTTATTCTTAGTTCTTTATAAATATTGCTAGCTTTTTTCCTTTTGGGAAGGAAAATTAGAAAGGCTTACTTCTATCAAAAAGAAAGCCTTTATTTACTTGTGAAGCAGGGTGTAATGAGACAGGATCTAGAGGATACTGGCAATATTGTCTCTCAAAACAAGCAGCTTCATGCTCCATTTTAGAGACCAACACTAAGGGAGTAGCTAGCCAATGAACCTGGTCGTAAATACAGCCTCATCTTAAGAAACTGGGACTAGCAAAAA
>WAAD01004512.1:10482-38793 GCA_013389945.1 Fregata magnificens
AAAAAAAGAAATTGTGCTGAGTTCCAGGATCCATCCCCAAGTCCTGTTTTCCACAGGCAGAAGAGCAGGGATCCCAGCAGACTCAAATACATTGAATTTAAATCAAGGCAGAAACCTCTGATCAGGAAAATAATCCTTCCCCACACTCTGAGTTTGCCTGTTCTGGTCATATGACATCTGAGAGCAAAGGATGCTTCTCAAACACTTTTCCATAGTTCTGTAAATGCCGCTGGCTGGGCTATTAGCGACTAAGTTCTAGCATTAAGGCACTAAACCCAGTTATATGTCAATGTTCAGCTGAGGGCTACTTTCCACGCCTGATGAGAGCTCCAGCTGCTGTTCTCCATCTCCTGGTACAGTCACAATTGTGTCTTCTCCAGAGAGACAGTGCAAAGGGAAACTACCAAAGAATGGGAAATGCCTTTGCTGATAAGGGTTAGGGCAAACTTTACCATGACTGGCACCACAGTTCAGAGGCCAGCCGCAGAGCAGAGACATCCTCCAGCAGCCTTATAAAAATAAGAGAAACCTCTATGCTATTTTCAGACTGCCTACTGTGGATTTTGATCTAATAAGTGATTACCTCTCTGACCACCTTCTCTAGGTACTTTCACATACATTATCCTCTTTCCTGACTTTTATAAATTTAATACACCTTTTACATTGAGTTTACTTTCTTCCCTGTATTTCAGACTTCCTTCTGTCCTACAGACATGTCTTCCTATGACTTGTGTCCTCCCACCCCCTGCGGCCCAACCCCACTGGCAAATAGCTGCAACGAGCCCTGTGTCAGGCAGTGCCAGGACTCGACGTATGTGATTCAGCCCTCTCCCGTGGTGGTGACCCTGCCCGGACCCATCCTCAGCTCCTTCCCCCAGAACACCACTGTGGGATCCTCCACCTCTGCAGCTGTGGGCAGCACCCTCAGCTCCGAGGGAGTGCCCATCTCCTCTGGCAACTCCCTGGGATATGGGAGCTTTGGCTATCCAGGCCTGGGCAGTGGGTACAGCCGGCCCTACCGTCGCTACAACACCTACCGCAGTGGTTTTGGTGAGCCGTGCTAAAGCATAAGGAGCAAGTAGGCAGAAATGACCAGGAATGCTGAAGCACGACCTGATGCAGGACCAAGCTCATGGCCATGGTTTTCAGAAGTGATGTTGGAAACCCACAACTCCACCTGAAGTTAAAGGATCTGTGGGAGCTTGGCATCTCCTAAAATCAGGCCTTTGCTTGTCTTATTCTTTGAATACTTCATACTTCTGAAGAAACATATTTTTTTCTATTGCTGTGGATGGGACTTTATTGTCTCAGTCTGAGGAAAGAAACCCAGGATGAAAAGACGTATTAGCTGTTGTCTTATGAAATCCTAGAAATATGTACTTATACTTTGTACTTTTTTATTCAGCTTTTTGCTCTCATTAAAGTTGTGCTGCATCACAATCTAAGTCTCCTGGTGTTTGTTTGAAAAGCTTTTAGCAGCTCGCTTTTTGTAAAATTTCTTGCTGTTCCTCTGTTTCATTAATTGAAAGCTACTTTTTCATGTTGACTAGAAATAAGGATCTGGCTGATGACCTCTATGCCAAGAAATCATTTTACAGCCAGGAAACTTTGGGAACATTGTGTAGACAAGGTAGATACTTTGTAACAAAGTAGAGGCTTTTTGTGGAAATAACTTAGAGACATTGTAGCAAAGCAGATACTGTATACAGAGTAGATACTTTGTCTACAACTATTATAGACTTGCTACATTTCCTTCCCCAACTCTGGCTTTCACCACGGGGGTAAGACCATGCATTAAACTGCCTGTTATCAAATTCCTTTTATTCATCAGAAAGCATTTCTGATGGCCATGGTCTGAGCAAAGTGGGACCCCAAAGAGAAAAGACCATAGGGAGTTTGGGGGGAATGCGCCAAGAGGAGACCTGCTCCCCCTGCAAATTACATTGAGTACTTTTTGTAATTAATGCCAACCTATCTAAGGCTACTTAAATATAGACTTGTAACTCATGTTGTAAACTGAGCTCCCGGTGCCTCTGTGTGGATCTTCATAGGCTGGTGCTGAAACAGTCGGGTTTGGCAGAGGTACTTGTGTATGCTCACTGGTTGCAGGCATCTGTGGAGTTAAATGACAGGCTGAATTTTCACCCCATGCAAAAGTCTATAATTTCAAAGTTTATTTTGAGTATGAAACCCTTCCTCTTCTTACTGGGATGGAAAGGCTTTAAATGAATATGTGTTAGTCCTGGGTCTCCAGCTCCAAACAAGTAGGCTGTGATCTTGTCCTTCCTAAAATCTAATGGAATTAAATGTAAAATCAGGGACCTGGCACGTAATTGCAGCAAAATGCAGGTGAGTGATATCTCATGTAATCCTTGGCAGAAAGAAACAATGCCTTGTGAAAAGGGTTTATACCAGTGATTATAGGCAATCCCTTGCTCTGAGGTGATGGATTACAAGTACACATTCATCAGTCTTGGTAGCACCGAGACATCGTTCTGCAAGGAAGGTGGATCTGACCCATAGGGCCATGAGTAGAGAAATACTAACTGCACTTCTACAATTTGAAATATAATTAAAATCTGCATTTGAAGAATTATTCAAACATATTTGAAAAATAACTAAAGCCCACCCATTTTGGGTGTGGTGTTTTGCAGAGGTTCTGGTGAGTAAATAATTTCTTCCCTCCAGTGTAAATTAATTTTTTTTGTTATTTTCTTCTACTGTTCCCCGTTGAATTCCAGCATAACGATCATGCTACACCTGGCTCTTCACAGAAATACTCTGCAGATCTGTAGGCCGTAGTTACATTTATTTTTTGACAAAAAGGGAAATCGTAACAAATTTTTTAAGCTCATTAGACCACAGTAAGATGCAAACCCAAACCTCAAACTTCAGTCATTTTCAAGTTCTTCATAACAATATTTGAATAACATTAACAATGAAAATAGCTATGTTAATGTATGAACTTCAAGGACAACATATCTACCTATATTTGAACACCTTTGCCTTCTGGGGAGCTAGCTGAGCAGCAGAAGCTGAAGTTGTGAGGCTCAAGTCGCAGGTTCTGCCTACAGCAAAAGGCAACTCAGATTACATATGCAGCATGTACTATTCACCTTCCTGAGCCAAACAACAAATTACAGCAAATAATGGGTGGTGGGTTGCAATAGAAACAGCAGTGCCATGCAGAGGCATCCAGACTGAACGAAACAAGCTATACATACATCTTCTGTTTTAAGCAATAAGCCAGAAATTGCTAATACTGTGAGGACATTAGCAGAGTTCACTCTCAGTGGCCTGGAACCAAGTGCCCTAGATTATTGTGTGATCTTCAGGTGGCTGTGTAGCACATGCAGGCTGTTGCTAATGCTGTCAATAAGCATCTATATTAGTACAATTAGCTAAGAATGAGGTCTGACATAAAAGCAAGAACTACCAGAACCATGTGAATGGTGAGAGAAGGGAATGGTATAGGAGGGCTCTGAGTTGCAAGAACTTTTACAGATTTGTTCAGCTGCTCAAAGCCTCTGAGGCATCCATTTCTTTATAATGAGCTAATTAATCACTATTCAAAATTTACTGCAGATGGCACTCTTCTTGCCAGGGAAACTTCCATTTTCTGTGTGTCTCTTTCTCCATGTAGAGATTTTTGGGGTCACTTTTGTGTTTGGAGCCATTATGTGAGGATTACTGTGAGTAAGCTTCGAGTTCCATTTTGATTAGGACTTTTTTTTCCGGATATTTAGTCACTCACAGGTGTCTCAGGAGGTGGTTCTCACATTATGCAAGAAGTTTTAATTATAATCTGAATATATAGGTCTGTCCTTGATTATACAAAGAAAAAAAAAAAAAACAAACCCAAAACCAAAAAACCAAACCCCAAACAAAAAACAAAACAACAAACAGTGAACTTTTTATTCACTCACTTTAATTCGTCTCAAAGATCAAGCCATTAAGTCATTCTGACTGTACAATAAAGCGGCTGGAGTTAGAACAATAATTATTGTAATTATTTTCAAGGAGGGCTGTAGACATCTCTGAAAATGTTGCTCGATCCTTTTTTTAAACTCATAGTCTGATTTTAAAAGTATTTTGTGTTTTCCAAGCAGACCTTGGATGAAGGAAGAATAAAAAAAAAATTGATGAAAATAATCTATGGATACTGTTATGCAAATTAATTCCTCAAATAGCTGCTAGATACCAGCTGCTATAGAGGAAATTATTTTTGAAAAAGCCTGCTATTCCCTTAGAATATGGAGAAGTACTGAGGAATATACAGGGTTGGTGAAGCTAAAAAAGTCTAGGGCAATTTATTTGAGAATCTCCTTGAAATATGAGATGGCTTAAACCAAACCTTGAGCTATTTTTTAATTAAAAATAAAAGAGCTGTAATTCCTGCAGCCAGGAACAATGACATAAATTTTAAAACCCAATGACTGACCTGCACTCCCAAATCTTAATAATATATTATTACAGAAGTGATATGAGAATTCAAATATGGGTCACATATCTTAAATGTGCATATAATATGATACTTTGCATGCCCAGCACTTTAATAAAAGCTTCTGATAAACTTTGAAGTTCTCAGGAACCTATGACCAAGCCAAACAAGTTTCTGTTCCCAGGGGATCTTCACAAAGACACTCCTAGTTTAGAGATGATTTACATGTCTCAGTAGTTAAAGTGCTAGGAGAGCAAAACCCTCAGTACTAATCTCTGTGTCTAGGATTGCTTACGTATTTTATGCCTTTACTGCAAGCCCCCCCTATAGAAGAGGCTCAATTTCATTGTGCAATCCAAAGACTGCTGTAAAGTGACAGAAAAATTGACTGCAAGTGAAGAAATTATTGGCCCTTTATATACTTTTGACGATTCTCCAACTGGCTACCATTGGTCTATAAGACATCTGTACCGGACACTGCAGGGTCAGCTGGAGAAATGAATGCTGCAATAGGAAAGGAAGAATTCTTGTATGTGACTTCTTCTGCCTCCACAGCTGAGTTTTGCAAAGCCTTATCTTTTGCAGAACTCTTCCTTGAGGACGAATGGCACCAAGCAATACAACTTATTTATGCATGTGAAAGTTAACCTAAAAACAGTTGCTGATGTTTTGAGGTCTGAGATAAGAATAAAAGTGGATTTGTGGATTCTTTAGATAAAGAACTCCTACGAGATCAGGCCCAGCATTAGAGACAGCCAGGAAAGGTCCTGTATTAATAAGATTTGTGCTTCAGACTCTTCCACAGAAGTGCTATCATTCAATATTATCTCATTAGACTGGACTCCTAATATGTTTTTTTTCTTTCTTCTTCTATGTCAAAGAAGCAGTATCTTAAGTGTTTTTCCAGTTATATCTCAGCCTTTGTACACAGCCATAACCCTTTTCAGTCCCTCCTGACTCTCACAGGGTTCTTCAGTGTCCTTCCCTTTTAACAGCATTTGTGCTGCTTCCCTCATTGGGGGCTGGAGTTGGGTGAAAACTGTGTGTGTATTCCTGACCATTTTCTGGGGAAAAAAAAAAAAAAAAAAAAAAAAAAAAAAAAAGCGTCTCTTTTTCCTAAAAGCAGCCTGAATCCCCAAACTACAAGTGCTCATGGGTTGACTTCCAAAAGCTGAAATTCTTCATGATTTCCAACAGTATTTACCTTGCAGAGGAGGGTACAAGGGACTGTGTTATGTAAATTATGCTTAATCTCCTTTAATGACACGAGGCAGATCCAAAAGGGTTTTGAAGGCAGAATAAATTCTTCTGAATTAATCATTCTAGTGTTCCCAGAAATTAACTTGGCCGAGAATATTTTAAGATGAAAGAAACTTGTGGTCAGATATACATGCCACAAGATAAGGAAGTGAAGTAGTAATAAACACAAATACTGAGGCAAAAAACCATGTAATCAGTAGTGGCTCATAAATAACTTCATGCACAAAGAACATCCCAAGTTGTTGGGCAACTTGGGGCTCAGTATAAAAACCTGAGCAAGTCAAGGCTCTTCCATCCATTTCTCTTGCCTTCTTTGCCTTGGTGAATAAGGTAAGTCTGAACCCATTTAATCTCTCTTTATATGTTGAACTGTTGCCTTGACGATTTTGTAGCTTTTCCTCGCCAATGTTGGAGTACGTTCAGCTTTTCTCTCTGAGGGAGGAAGGGGTTTTCATATGAAAGAGGAAGTTTTCTGTTGGTGGTCAGTTATATAAATCATTGAATGGGGCAATTAGCCACAAGTTAGCCAGTTAGGTCTGTTTATTCAACTTTGTTTTCAAACAGGTTTTCAGTTCCTGCAGCTGAACATAAAATATCTGTAGTGAATTCTTGGGCCTGTTCAGAGTAGTGTGCTGGTCTGTGGAAAATTCAGCTAAGGCCAGAAGATCAGAGGAACACGGGGATACTGGCCAATACTGGCAGTCCTGGGTCACCAGCTCTCCACACAGAAAGCAATCACCAGTCCATGCCTGCCTTTGAAACTCTATTCGTAGTTCTTCCACAGGCAAGGAGTGACCTTCAACCAGTTGCTTCTCCATCCTCCAAACAACTGTGGACAGATTTGCACTGTAGCTTCTGAGATCTGCTGATGATTTTAATATTAATAACAACACACAAAAATAGAAGTGTTCCTGAATTCAGCTGCCTGTCCTTTAATTTCTTATTGAACAGAGTTTAAGTGCTTAAGCTTCTATTTTCCGCTTTCTAAAACTGGGAGAAGGGACCTCCAAGATGGAACATGCATGAGAGGAAGCGACAGGAATGGAATGGGAAAGGTTATTTGCTGCATTAGCATTAGGTAGGATGTTTGTCACCATTGACTGTTTAGCAAAGAGGCAAGCCTTGGATCAGGAATAACAAGCTGAGTCTTACCCGTTCCAGCAGAGCACCTTCATCTGAAGGCTACAGAGCCAACCTCCATTTCTCTAGGACACGCAGAGCCCTAAGAGTTTTCCTGTGTGCAGCCTCAGCTGCAAGGGGAAGTGTTGAAAGTGCCTTTTCCTAGGGTAGTGTTATGGCCATGTGGTTAGGGCACTCTGCAATGTGAATGAAGAGGCTTTCAGCAGCAGCATGTACCCTGGTTCCTGGGTGAGTTGAGTAACCACGGAAGCTTCAGGGTAAGTTCCCGACTGAGATGCACCAGTGCTACCATCCCTAGCAGTCTCCTTAAAGAAAATGCAAGCTCAACCCTGTTTTCAAAGTACTTTCTCTGGATCTGGTGAAAAATGTCATCTTGCTCCCCATGGAATCTCTTGTTAGTTTGTTGTATACTCCCCATATCAAACAATTTCAGCTGTACAAATGGAGTTTTATTTAAATTATTGTATTGCATTTCTTTGTTTTTTTTGTGTTTCAGATTCACCTCCACCCCACAGACATGTCTTGCTATGACCTGTGTCCACCCACCCCCTGCGGCCCAACCCCACTGGCAAATAGCTGCAACGAGCCCTGTGTCAGGCAGTGCCAAGACTCAACAGTGGTGATCCAGCCTTCTCCCGTGGTGGTAACCCTGCCCGGACCCATCCTCAGCTCCTTCCCCCAGAACACCACTGTGGGATCCTCAGCATCTGCGGCTGTTGGGAGCGTGCTCAGTGCTGGAGGGGTCCCCATCTCCTCCGGCAACTCCTTGGGATTTGGGAGCTTTGGCTATCCAGGCCTGGGCAGTGGGTACAGCCGGCCCTACCGTCGCTACAACACCTACCGCAGTGGCTTCTACGGGCCGTGCTAAAGCATGAGGAGCAAGCGGGAAGAAATGACCAGGAACGCTGAAGCACAACCCGATGCAGGACTGAGCTCATGGCCATGGTTTTCAGATGCAATGTTAGACACCCACAACCTGAAGTTAAAGGATCTGTGGGAGCTTGGCATCTCCTAAAATCAGGCCTTTGCTTGTCTTACTTTTGTTATGCTTTACTTTATATTTCTGATCAAATGTCTTATTCTCTTATGCTTTTTTATATTTGACAATGACTAGGTAAAATATGTAATTATTAGAAATTGTTCTGCATGACTGAATTAGTGCAGTCCACTTAAACAATGAAGAAGGAAGATCTCATTTTGCTGAACATGTCATTGTGAGAGGGATGAGTGGGTACTGTCCTCAGTGGACCATGGAAATGTATTCCTTACACTTTACATTGCTTCCTTCCATTCCTCAGCCTCATTAAATTTGTGCTGCATCATACTCTGAGTCTGCCTGTACTTCTTTCTTCTCCCAGCCCCTTTTCCAGCTTGTCTGTGGTGAAACAGGTCCCTTTAAGTCATCAGTTCTAGAAAACACTGTGCAAATAACTTCATACCAATTGCCAAAGGAGAATGAGTCAGATTTCAGTTGTGGAAAAGGTTTTTCTTTTGTCTATACATGGTAAATCAAGCCCAAGACAATATATCAAAGGCTAGAAAGAGATGATGTTCACCTGCAATGGGTGCGTCTCCTGTTGTTGCATAAGCAGGAAATCTTAAAGGGAGCTGCTTCTGTTTACACTTTAAAGGCCCTTTACCCACTGTACCACGGCAATGGAAAAAGTCCCTTTAACTGTTTTAATATTGCTCTTTTGTGAGAAAATGTTTGTTTTGAGGTGGCTGTCTTTGAAGAGGGATGAGAATGGGGCAATAAGCTGATTTGAGAAGGGGGATTAGCTCCCCTTCATGAGAAGTGGAATAGCCTAATTTCAGGGAAAAGTTCACTGAGGGGAATACTGTTTCTCCTTATCCTCCTGTAGATGTAATAGACAAGAGTATGTAGAAAAGAGGACAGAGAGATGCAGCAGGAAAATCTACAGGGGCATGAGGAACACTAGAAATTACAGGGATAAACCTTTTTCTGAAGCGCTACCTCCACTCAACTGTTCTCAGCTTGCTGCATAAAAAGGATATATGTGCTATTACCTGGGCAACCTGGAAGAAGATTGTGGCTTTCTTTACCCTATCTCTGATACTTAGGAAGACCCCTTTAAGAGAAGGGAGAGATGGTGCTTTTACTGAGCACAGCTGAGCTTGCTCAGGGCAGAGGTGGTGGGAGAGAGGCAGCAAGCTGGTGCAGTCCAGAGCTTTCTGATGGGTACAGCACCTCTTGGCAGCTGAGATCAGGCCCTGGTAAGTCTCGGAGGGGAGGAAGAGAAGGCTTTGCAGTGTTTTTGCAAGGGAATTGACCTTTAAAATTAGCTGGCCTGGGAAGCATGTCTGGGAGAAAGAGATTAAAAGATTTTAAGTTCTAACCCTTTCTCAGCGTGTCTTTATAAACGGACTCCTACCTGTTGTGCCTAGTAGATGTGAACTTTATTGGGCATTGCTTTGTTCTAGCTTGATCATCTCTGTTGTAATAAAGGTATTGTTTAGAGACTGGAAGCTTTGGTCCCTAAAGGAAGAAGGTTTGAAAAGCTCTACCTGAAGGCTCTGGATGATTCAATGTCCTGTCAGCCCATGTGACTCACAGCCTGATATCTGTGAAATTTTTTGCTTGGAGTCTTTGTCTGTGTCTGTACAGACTGATGTTGAACTGTAATTAAAGTCAGGGAAAGATGTTGACAAAGTTAAATTGACTACAGTCATTAGTGGAGCTAAATTAAAGGAGGTACATCAGTTCTATGAAAGAATTAATAATTTTAAGGAATAGGTTTTCTTAATAAACAACAAAAGAGAATGGAAAGTTAGCAGTTTGATAGTATAATACAGCAGAAGGTTGGTCTGAATTAAATGTGTAATATATTTTTTGCCATCTCAAATGAAGCTATTGCTTGATCAAAGAGGATGCATTCCAAAGAAGTCATCATTCATTTGCAGTTGTTGCAAAATAGCTTTCTCTTATGGAGGTGAACCTGCGTATCTAACACAGCAGAGAAGTTACAGTTCGCAGTACCAATATGGCTGGAAAGAGTTATGGCTGAGGCACTACACTGAAGGTATCTTTGACATATTCAGGTGGACAGATAATGACATTTCTCATGACAAAATCCATTTTCCTATTCTTGCAATCCCCTTCTGCGATTGTCTGTTAAGCTTTCTTCTAATCAACCCCACCAAACCTCTCTGCAGAGGTAACTCCTGTGCATGTACACTCTTTCCAAAGTTGGGGTCTTTCCTTCAAGCATTCAGAAATTGTAGCAGAAAGGTCTGGTATGCAGCTCACTTTTTCAAAACAAAAAGCAAAAACAATCCTCAAGCATTATTTCCCCTCTTCATTCCTGTCCCAAAGTGCATTCTTTGGGTTAAAACTTATCATAGCACAACTATAGCACAGTCCCAAAGTAAAAGGTTTCTCTGGTTTTGTAGTTAATCAGAAAGCGTTTTATTCACTGCCGCAGAACATGAGCTAGATTATCATGTTACAGAGAAAATTTTATAGGCCAGACAAGCTCAGGAGCTGCCTCTCAAGTTGTTATTGTGTTTGCTTTGGAAATGTCATACCGTATTAGACTGGGGTCTACAAAACCAGGCAGCAAGTGTGCAATAACACATAGTACTAGGCAATAAAACAGCAGCATAAAAAGCAGTGCATGGTAGAGTACGCATGCTCTGAACAAAAGAACTGTCTGTATCTTTTCTTTCTTGATTGATAAACTTCCATCTGTTAATATCTATCACTAAATAGCTGGAGCAAGTTGGTCCCATAGAAAAAAGAGTAACTTGAGCTGTTTTTGCAGGACACTAAGTATTTGCTACTGCTGTCAGTGAAAATGTATTTCAATACCAAATTTTGTAAAGCTGAAACCAGAATTGTAGCATCTGCTGTGCATACAGGGATAAGGGAAGAGGTAGGAAGGCTCTGAAGAGCAAGAGCTTTTATAGCTTTCTCAGGCTGCCTGGAGGATCTGAAATATTCTTGCACATTTACTAACTAGTCCCTGCATTAATTTTTTTTTTTTTTTTTTTTTTTTTTGCATATGGCTGGGTTCCCACTAGTGAAATTGTTTTGTTTACTGTTTATGTTTATTGCCTGGACTTATCCTGGCGTTAGATGAAAACCACGATCCATGGTGTCTCTTTCATCTTTTTGGTTTGCATCCATTAAATATGCCTGGCTCCATTATAGGGACTCCACCTTCCCAAAATGTGGATGAGTCAAAACTCAATTTGGTTAGGAATTTTGTCTGCTCTTTAGCATTTTGGTCACAGTGGCCCATGGGACTACCATCTGCTGTCACAGCAAGAGCTTTTAATTTAAGTCCTGAGCGTGCAGTTTCATCCCTGATAAGTGACTCTGAGATTTAGGATCACTACTCTTTGTAGTATTCCAAAGAACAACATCCCAAAGCTTTCAGCTCCTGGGATGAAAAGAGTGAGCCAGACAGGCTGACTTGAGGTATGATCACCTTCAGGAGACGACTGGTGATTCATTTTATCATCACTATACCTTTTGATGAGTTTGTTTCAAAACCACATGCTTCTCTTCTGGTCCGTAGATAGTTATTGCTGTAAAGGAATATGTTTTTTAACATTTCATACTGCAGTAGTGTGTCTATGTGTGTGCATTGGTAAGAGCATCGGGGAAAGACCGGTAAATCTCAAGGGACAGGAGAGCTTCAGGCAGAAGCGTCACTGATGGGGGTCACCACATACCTAAGGACATCCAGTGACTGATGTTTGGAATGGGGTTTTTAACATGTGATTTTGTGCAAATACTTATTTATATTTTAAGTAAAAAATGGAAGGGCTCCAGTTTGTGACACCGTATAATGTGAGGAAGTTTGTGAAATTCATTAGTAATCCTGGTCACAAATTTTAAACACTGATCGTGTTCAAATAGTGTCACATACCTTCACATTTTTCTGATAATGCATTATTTGCATGTCTGAGCCATTGATGAAAATGTGTTGTGAACTTTGAAGACTTTTGTTCTTCAAAAGTGTACAATCAACATTTATTTCCCAGGAGATCTTAATGAAGATACTCACAGTTCAGAGATAATTTGCATGTCTCTAGCTAAGTGATTTAAACGTTAGGAGAGGAGAGATTGGAATACTGATCCCTGCCCTAAAGTCTGCTTACGCGTTGTATGCAATTACTTTTTAATCTAGAAATTGTCTTTGAAAAAGAAATTGAATTGTTGCACATGGCAATGTTCTTTAAGACCATGCAAAATGAAGACATTATTTGCTTTCAAAAGAGGAAAAAGGAACAAGAATATTATAAACTTCTGTAAGTAGCTACCATTCGTTTGGAGTATAATTTTGTATAATAGTGCAAGACATAGTAGGGGAAAAGAATAATTTAATGGCAAATGTAAAACTGTTGGTGTCTTTAATGACCCCATAGGTAAGCTTGTGCAAGACTTTGAGTGCCAGTGTCTCTCACTAGCCTAAAATTCACATGCATCCTCAATCTGACCTGAATTGTTTTTCTGGAGTTTGATGTAGGAAGAAAGCTAAAACTGCAGACTCCTTAGATTAAGGACTTCAACACTCAGTTCCCAAATTGAAGAGCTGTGTCTCAAATTCCTTCATGGTAGTGTAGTAGTTTAAATTAATAGATCAGACTGCTTATACTCTTTCATCCTGTCTCCTGAGTCAAGAAAGTAAAACAATACTTTCCCTCAAATAATCTATTTCCTGGTAAGTACCTTTTGAGACTGGTAAAGCTCTGCTAAATGCTTTCCGTAACAATTTTATTTTCTGAATTCGTGTGGCTGTCTGGCTGTTTGAGAGGAATTTGGCAAACCTACAGTCCAAATCAGAGTCAGAAATAGTAACTTCTGGCTTTTTCAGAGTGAGATGTGTCAAAAACTTACATTCTTCATGAAGAAGGGGGATTTCACAGGGGAGTTCACATGTGTCCTTTCTAATATATGTATTCATCTGTGTCAAATGATGTACATTGCATATATTGTCCTTCGGATGCAAAAGAATTTCTTTAGTAACTCAGATGAATCAGTTGATTTGACCAGGAATTAACTGGGCTCATAAGATTTTAAGATAAAAGAAACCTCTGTAGTGGAAAGCATACATTATGGTTAGGAAATTAAATCAAGGCAATAAATACAAACAGTGAGGAAAAAGTAAATAATCAGCTGGGAATAGTTTGCATACAAGGAGTCCTTAGCAATTGGCTGGTAAAGCTACATGCACAAAGTACGTCTCAGGTCCTCAGGCACTCTAGGACACAGTATAAAAGCCAGCACAGTGAGAGTTGCTGCCATCCACTTCTCTGCTTTATTCTCCTTGGTGAAAAGGGTAAGTCTGAACCTGCTTACTATCTTTCAATGTCCTGAATTGTTGCCTTCATAGTACTTTATTTTTACACCATCTTGTCTATAGCAGTCTAAGGTTTAGGCTCTTTATCAGTGTGTGTGGGAGACCTGCAAGTAGCTCTTTCTCTAAAAGAGGGTAGCTGTTCTTTGAGGGTGGCAACTGCTGCATACAGGACTTCAGACTCATTTTTTCATTTGTGTCACAGGATCATTCAGTTCCAAGATGTTCAAATCTCTGTATGTGAATTGCTCAGCAAGTAGAAGTGGATGTGGAGAATCTGTACACAGATTTTGGCTTTCTCGGAGCTTTTTCTGTAGATAGACAAGTGGGCGGGCTCAAATTTTCAAAAGTGTGCTCAGCAATATTGAAAGTATATCCCTTCTTGCACCAGGATACTATGAAAATAATACTTCTCTGTTCCTAAGCACTTTGGGAGGAGAAATATTTGAATCATCTCCTTCTAAAATGCTCTGAATGCTTTGGCACTAGATCTCCATTGCAGCACCTCAGTAAACTGAAACTGAAATATCAATAGTAAAGCTTCTGCCTGTTCTATTTCCTTATCAAATTATTTCGGACACTATCAACTTCTATTTGCCTCCCCTTCAGAAAGAGGCAGAAAGCTACTTTGTCTGTAAGACTGATGTAAGAGGAAATAAGTACAAAGAAAAGGGGATGATTAAATAAGAATTAGGCACAATATTTGTTCTTTTGCTGTTTAAGAGACAAGCCCATCTGTGGGGAGGATAACAGCTCCCTTTCACAGGTGAGTGTCACATTATCAGGTTATGCTCCTCGCTTCTAGCTGCTGAGGAATTTTTTTCTTCTTCCCTCTGTTGTGGGGCAAAGTTTCTCCTAGCCATATCATACAGGAGTTTGTAAATCTTGTCCGTCACTTCCCACCTATTGCAGGGCTGCACGCATCCTGGAGGAGTGTTGTAGGAAATGAGCTATCAAAGACTGCTCAGGAGCAGGTAGAGCTACCCCTTGAGCTGTCCTCTGTAGTGTACAGGAGTTTGCGTTTCACTGAAGTCTCCTTTCAACCTAAGACTAACACATTATTCCATTCTCCACATAGTCTCTAGTTAGTTTCTCGCACTCTCCATCATCTTAGCAGCTTAATTACATGACTATAGTTACAACTTCTTTCTTGTATTTACTTCCTTCCCTGTGTTTCAGACTTACCTCCATCCCGCAGACATGTCCTGCTACGACCTGTGTCCTCCCACCACCTGTGGCCCAACCCCTCTGGCGAATAGCTGCAACGAGCCCTGTGTCAGGCAGTGCCAGGACTCGACATATGTGATCCAGCCCTCTCCTGTCGTGGTGACCCTGCCTGGCCCGATCCTCAGCTCCTTCCCACAAAATACCACAGTGGGATCCTCAGCGTCCGCAGCTGTAGGGGATGCCCTCAATGCCGGGGGGGTCCCTATCTCCTCTGGCAGCTCCTTGGGACTCGGGAGCCTTGGATATTCAGGTCTAGGTGGTCTTTATGGGAGGTCCTACCGTCGTTACAACCGGTGTGGGCCATGATAAAGCCTTGGGGAAAAAAACCACAAAGGAACAACCAGAAACTTTAAAAGTGTGATCCGGATGCAGGACTGAGTTCATGACCATGGCCATATGCTTGCTGACCACCCTCAGCTTTTCCCTAAGCTAACGGGA
This sequence comes from Fregata magnificens, assembly GCA_013389945.1. NCBI lineage: Eukaryota > Metazoa > Chordata > Aves > Suliformes > Fregatidae > Fregata > Fregata magnificens. Next base: position 25,315 of record WAAD01004512.1, read on the forward strand.
CTGCAGGAGCTTGGCATTTCTGATTTAATGCCTTTCTCTGTTATCAATGAGGTGAAAAATGTAACTTTTATTGTTGCATGTAGGAATTGGGTGTCCAGCTGTAAAGCATTGCCTTGAAATGGATGATTAGTTTTATCCATATTTAACCCTACTGCTTTCTTATGCTGTACATTTTTTTAAAAAAAAATTCTACTTCTCACTCATTAAATTTATGGTGCATCATAATATGTGTCTTGCAATGTTCTTCCTCTTTGGAGCCTTCTCTGGGAGAAATTTGCCTGTGCATAAATTGTCAGTACCGGGCAGATCTTCATTTAAATCATACCATACCAATTAGTAAGGAGGTAATAATAGATAAATGTAAGCAATCAGTAATACCCCTTTTTTAATAGGGTATATTTTCCCTTAGTCAGACTTCTTTAAGTACAATATGAAATAATCATTCCTGGATAACAATCAATGGGGGGAAAGAGGTGGGAAAGCTAACACTGTCTTACAGGCAATATATCATTTCATTGCTTCGTACTCCAGTTCCTTAGAGCTCATAAAATCCCAGCAATCTCTGGTATTATTTTCATACTCACGCTTTAGATTATGAAGACAATTTTACCATTAACAATGAATGGCAGTAAATATCAGGAAGAACATTTAAAAATAAACAAATTAAATAAAAAAATGTGATTCTTCCTTTGTTGGCTTGCTAGTTTAGGAATGCTGCAATTATGTAGTAATTGGTTGGTAAATTATGTGGTGATTTGGGGGCCTTTGGGGTGTCCCCAGAACTCCTCAGAGCAATAACAATTACTCTGCCTGTTCTGAATCTTGGGGAAGATAATAACTGCTAAATTGCTAAACAAACATTCATTAACACAATGCTGTTGATGCCTCAAGGATCCCAATTAAACTTTCATTCCATATTTTAAAGAGAGATTGAGCAGGGCAGATTGTTTGATAAGTTAACTCAGCACACCAGGGAGTTTTGCTCCAAGAGGAGGCTAAAGGACAAATGAAAAGCAGAGAGGCTCTTGTGCAACACCACAGGGGTTTAATGTGAAAGAGAAGCATAGCAGCCAATTACAGAAAATCAAGGCAATACAAGGGGAAACGCATGATGCAGGTGTCATGCTCTGGTGGTAACAGTGCCCCGCTCAGGGCCCAGGCGACAGCCAAGGTGATGGGGGGATGCAGGGGATACTGAGGCTCAGCCATGCAGCCAGGGCACACGGTGGCACAGGGTAGTGGGCTGCTGGGTACACACAGCCTCCTCCTGTCCCCATGCCAGGGCAGCTGATGCATGCTGCTGCTCCCCATGGCTCTTGCTCCATGTCCTCATGCCGTGGTCCTTGCTTCAGGGCTGTTGCTGGTTCTGGGCACCATCCTGGGGGCTTTAGAAAGCCCCACAGCTCCCACGGCGGGACCTGCCCCACCTCTGGGCACCAGGGAGGTAATACCCTGTGCCACAGGAGGAGAAGCCAGAGCTGTAGGACCTCCCGCAATTGCCAAAGCTGCTGGACCCATGTTGGTCCCCATAGCCCAGGGAGCCCCCGTAGCCTATGTCATCTCCATAACCTAGGGAATGGCCATACCCAAGGGAGCCCCCGTAGCCTCTATAACCTCCCAAGCCAAAGGAACTCCCATAGCCCCGGGAGCCTCCATAGCCAGAGGAGCCCCCCAAGCCCAGGGAGCTCCTATAACCCCCAGAGCCTCCCAAACCAAAGGAGCCCCCATAACTCCGTGAGCTCCCATAGCCCAAGGAGCCTCCATTGCCCCCCAACCCAAAGGAGCCTCCATAGCCCCGGGAGCTTTGGGAACTGAAGGAACTCTCCAACCAGGCTGGGCCTGACGATCCCACAATGCTCTCCTGAGGAAAAGAGCTGAGTATGGGGCCCGGGACTGTCACCACAGCCGGCGGGGGGAAGATCACTGCTCTGGAGTCGGGGCATTGCTGCACACATGGCTCATTGTAGCTCTCGGCAATCGGCTGAGGGCAGGTCACCCCACAGGGTCTGCAGGACTCACTGTAGCAAGACATCCTTCTTGTGATGGCTGTGAGGCTGCAATGCACCACAGTAAGCAGGTTTCGGATGCAGAATTTTTAACCTGACTCTAGATGCCCGTGCTTCCTTAAGGTCAGCGGAAATTGTGATAGCCCAGAGTTCATTACCTTGTAAAGTATACCCACATCTTGTCACATAAATCACATTCTAGACTCTGTTTACTAACAAGATCCCCTAGATTTCATGCACAGATGCAGACACCTAGTGTCATGTATGGTGAATTCCACACTTGATATCCCTGCTTTTGCTTGTAGCGTGATGAATCTAATTTATTAAGACCAGTTGAAACAGACTAAAGTTTGGTAATGTATTTACAGCAAGTTAAGAAATGAAGTGTCAGATAGAGCCAGCTATTTCTATAGTTTCATATTGCTTCCCCAGTAGCACTCAACTTCCAAATAGGAATATTTGCCCTTATGGGGCAAATACCACCACAAGGTGGTAGATACTATGATCACTCTGATATTTTTAAGTTTTATAATGCATTTAGATCCTGAATTGGAACTAAAATGCCCGGGAAATGGTTATTCAAAGTGGCATAGTAAAACTTCCTATTTTGTTCTAAGGATAACACCTTCTGACACCCGCAGTTCTCTAACCTGCCAATCCATAGCATCATATAGAATTTAGCATCAACAGAAAAAAGCTTGAGAAGGATAGAGGTTGAGCCAAATCGGACTTACCCTGTTCACCAAGGAGAATAAGCCGGGAGATGTGGATAGGGAGGCTCAGAGTGGAAACAGCTTTTATACATTTCTCAAACTGCTTACAAATATGAAACACCCTTTGTGCCTCAGGTCCTATATAGTAACAAAACCACCTTCACATTGAGGGATTTAATTTTGCTTGCTTTGCACTGCCACTCCCCACCTTCAAAAACAAGTATGATACGATGTCAGTACCAACTTGTGGGCATTGGTCTGGTGAATGATGAGATCTTTCAGACATCTAATACCCAGCACCAGCATCTGCTATTTAATTCCACTTTAAGTTTTAAGATAATATGTTTAATTTTTAGGGTAGATGAGTAAGGAAGAATTAAAGTTATCTGTCTTTTAAGAATAGTGACATTTAAGTGAATACTATGAAAATATGTGCAAGCTGGATGAAAAGAGGAGGAGAGCTAATAGAAAGAGGGAGAATTTCAGGTATCTATATCTGGTTTAGAAACATGGGGGTTTTAACATCTTTATTTGGAGATAAAATACCATTCATTACTCATGAATTATAAGGTGGATTCCATTGTTATTTTTACTGCTGTCTTTGAAATGTCATTGAGGCAGTGACACTTCAGAGATGTTCCAGATCCTCCTAAAAATGATAAGAGGCTTTACAAACACCCACTAAAAATTCATATTTGATGTGTTGTACCATTATTATACACAAACATGCAACTATCAGCACGCAAATCTTGTGCAAGAGCATCAATTTAGAGATGTGTGAATGAAGTGCTCTGTGTCATTAGGCACAGCTTCATGCATAAGAGAGGGGGTCATTTAGAGGTGAGAGCAAGCGCTCTGGAGAGTCTAAGACATCAGTTTGAGACCCCTTGTTTTTCAGAACATGGACAGATAGCCAGTTAAGCCTGAAAATTCAGATAATTTTTAATGGGGCTCTTTCCCCCGCCTAGAATTTAAGGCAATAGACATTTCAGGCATATTAGCAAAATACTGGCTCATAAAGGGAGAAGAAGCTACTATCTATAGTCTGTAGCACGGACATGTAATAATCTCCCCAAACATATTAATACTTAGTAAAATAAAGAACTTGGTATCATGAATGAAAATCAAATCATTGCAAGCATTGAAGTTATAAATCACCATCTGGTTAGGGAATCAAAAGGAGTGATATTGGTTGGCATATTTTTAAATGATGCTGTTTCATAACAAGGGAGCTTCTACATCCTGCCCTTCATTTAATGTGATAATAACAGAAATTGCAAGCACTAAGTATTAACGAGTATTTGTGAAGCAGCTTAAAGTCATTATCTTCCAGGTGCCTCTCATTATTATCAGCAAATCCTGATGACACTTCAAAGGCACAGCTATCTGACAATTTAGAGGTAATTTATAGCCTATCTTTTGCAATATTGTAGAATTAGAAAACAACAGATTTGCAAATAACTGTATGATGCCACAGACTTATCCCATTAAAATATATCCCTTTAAATACTATTTTATTAATTGCCCACTTTTTCCTAAGTAGTCAGTACTTCAGGGGTGGGGGGAAAGAAAATTAGGATTGCTTTAAATGTATTTCTAACTGAACTTCTAGAAGTGGAGGTTTCAAATGAAATTTTGAAATGTTTGATATTAGCTTTAGACAGAGACCCTGTCAACAGTTCTGGCTATATCAATAAGGCCTTTTCTGCCTCTTTGGAGGTGTCACTTAGCCCAGCCATTCCTCTATCAACCTAGTATCACCTGAATTGTCACAGAAGGCTTGAGAGAAGGATGTTGGGAGGGGTTTCAATGGACCGACACTAGCTCCACTTGGGTTGTAGTTAATATTTCTGGTGATGATGGGACTGTATCATTCCCCTATATCATTTGACAGGTGCAGTAAATCAGCCACAGATCTTCCTGCTAGGGTTAATTATAGGTAAAATGAAGAGCTTAGAGCACAAGCTAAAAACTTTGCCAGGTCTTATTGCTTTCATGCTGTTATTAGCAGTAGTGATATCCTGTCAGGAGTGAGCCTGCATCATGTCAGCTCTTTGCCCTGCTGTATAACAACATTTATAGATCTCTAGCCAACTGCAAGGAGAACTTCTGTCCTCTCAGAGATGAACTTCTGTCCTCTCAGAGATGAACTTCTTAGCCGTGTTGGATGACCTTCACCGGGTTTGTGGACATAGCACCAAAAAGAGCTCCACATCATCTAAGTACTACCTTGAACATTAAAATGCAACTAGCCTGACTCATGACTCTTGTTCTGGCTTTCAGTTGATGACTGTATGGCAACCCTTCAGCTGCAAGTTCCCAAAATCCCCTAAAATGACAATCAGTCACAGATAACTGACTGACATCAGCAGTTGTATCACACCCACACTAACATTTGGGAGGGACGGTGCTGAGGTGGCAAAATTAAAGCTCCCACTATCATGTTTGTTTTGTAACAAATAAGGACCAGAGGCACAAAGGGTGGCTTAAAGAAGCATATAAAAGCTAATATCACTCGCAGCCCTTCTATCCACTTCTCTTGTCTCAGTCTCCCTAGTGAACAAGGTAAGTGTGATTTCACTCATTCTTTCTACTACTATTAGCATTTACTTTAACAATGCTTTTGTCACAGAGATGATCCCTGCGTGTGTTTTTACAGACTTATATCCTTTGCTTCCTTCTGAAAATGTGTCTTTGTCCAGATGCAGCATCAGGAGTCACTGCATTAGGATAGGAAGATCTCCAAGCTATAGAAATACTTGGGGTGACTTACATATAAATTCTGAATTAATACATGTAGTCGATGTGCCTTTTCTCCAGTTCCTGTTGGCTTCTTTTTTCACTGGTTCTTACACTTTTTGAGTGCATCCTCACCAGTCCAAGTTGCTACAGACAGATCTGTCTAATTTATCCAGTACTGAATTTGTTTTACATCAAATTATTTACAAAGGTGATCACAATGAGATGAAAGAAAGGATAAAGGTTGAGTTGATACAAGAATGAGTCTTATTTGTTAGCATGTATAAATTTGCCTGTTTCCCTGCTAACTCCAGATATTTCAAACACAGAGTCATTCCTTAATAATCTTGGTTCATCTCCTCCCAGCCCAGCTCTGGTGTTTGTTCATTTACATTAAAACTCCTTACTGCGGTGCATTGCAGCCTCACAGCCATCACAAGAAGGATGTCTTGCTACAGTGAGTCCTGCAGACCCTGTGGGGTGACCTGCCCTCAGCCGATTGCCGAGAGCTACAATGAGCCATGTGTGCAGCAATGCCCCGACTCCAGAGCAGTGATCTTCCCCCCGCCGGCTGTGGTGACAGTCCCGGGCCCCATACTCAGCTCTTTTCCTCAGGAGAGCATTGTGGGATCGTCAGGCCCAGCCTGGTTGGAGAGTTCCTTCAGTTCCCAAAGCTCCCGGGGCTATGGAGGCTCCTTTGGGTTGGGGGGCAATGGAGGCTCCTTGGGCTATGGGAGCTCACGGAGTTATGGGGGCTCCTTTGGTTTGGGAGGCTCTGGGGGTTATAGGAGCTCCCTGGGCTTGGGGGGCTCCTCTGGCTATGGAGGCTCCCGGGGCTATGGGAGTTTGTTTGGTTTGGGGGGCTATGGGAGCTCCCTGGGCTTGGGGGGCTCCTCTGGCTATGGAGGCTCCCGGGGCTATGGGAGTTCCTTTGGCTTGGGAGGTTATAGAGGCTACGGGGGCTCCCTTGGGTATGGCCATTCCCTAGGTTATGGAGATGACATAGGCTACGGGGGCTCCCTGGGCTATGGGGACCAACATGGGTCCAGCAGCTTTGGCAATTGCGGGAGGTCCTACAGCTCTGGCTTCTCCTCCTGTGGCACAGGGTATTACCTCCCTGGTGCCCAGAGGTGGGGCAGGTCCCGCCGTGGGAGCTGTGGGGCTTTCTAAAGCCCCCAGGATGGTGCCCAGAACCAGCAACAGCCCTGAAGCAAGGACCACGGCATGAGGACATGGAGCAAGAGCCATGGGGAGCAGCAGCATGCATCAGCTGCCCTGGCATGGGGACAGGAGGAGGCTGTGTGTACCCAGCAGCCCACTACCCTGTGCCACCGTGTGCCCTGGCTGCATGGCTGAGCCTCAGTATCCCCTGCATCCCCCCATCACCTTGGCTGTCGCCTGGGCCCTGAGCGGGGCACTGTTACCACCAGAGCATGACACCTGCATCATGCGTTTCCCCTTGTATTGCCTTGATTTTCTGTAATTGGCTGCTATGCTTCTCTTTCACATTAAACCCCTGTGGTGTTGCACAAGAGCCTCTCTGCTTTTCATTTGTTCCTCAGCCTCCTCTTGGAGCAATATTCACTCTTGTGTGGGGAAGAAGCGCCTGAGTCCCTCAGCAGTCCAAGTGTCATGACAAAAAATGAACTTTTTTTCAGCCCTTCATGCAGTTCTTAAGTGCGTCTGTTTAATTTTTTTCTTTTTGCCGGAGTTTATGCAATCGGTACTCTGCAGAAGTTTTCCGTCAGTGCAAAGGGATCTAAAAAGGGCTTGAAAATATTTTTTGTATTCATGCCACTACGTTGAAACACATTGCATGCACACATTTACTTTCAGTTTAATTCTACAACTGAGCTAAAAAATCAAAATACTTTATTATGGGAATATGATTTTTTTTTCCAGTGATGACGAGGAGTTTCTTTCCCAAGCAGGAAATACTTTCTGGTATTTAAAATTCATTCCTAGTTCTCATTGACACGTTTTGTACATCTTCCTTTAAAGGGGTGGTTTCCTGAGCCATCATTCATAGACACCATGATAAGATGTATACGTTGAATTGAGTGTTGAGCTCAGATGGGTTCACAGACTCTACTCTCCTTCACTGAAGGGCTCAATTAAATGATGAGGAAAATGTGTGTGTGGGGTTTTCTTAGCTCTAAATTTTCATGTTATCATAAAACAACAGTACCAAGGGAACAAGGGGAAAGCCCCATGAAAGGCAGGAGTGGGGTTTCTGCAGGGTTTATGAACTGCTTTTGTCTGCTGCTGCTGGGGATGGAAACCTGATATCAAAAGCTGAACTTCACAATCTGTAAGACTGTTAACAAAGCCACACCCAAAAGCCAGGGGGGGTGGGGGTGAGAAGTAGAAATCTGAGAGTATTATACAACAGAACTTTAATAAGAATGAAAGTTAGAGGAAAACAACACAAACCTCTCCTTCATTGACAGAGTTTAAAATACCCACAGTTCTTAAATTGGTCCATGACAAATATCCTCAACCAGCATAAAATGAGAACCAAGACAGGAAGAATGTAGATCATTAATTCAAAGAAAAAGGAGATTAATGCTTTCAAGAGATTAACCAGGGATGCTCCTGCTACCTTCAACATGGCCCACAGCTGCTGCGGAGGAACCGGCTGTACTGGCATGAGGTGTATGGGCTGCAGTACCTGCTGCTGAGCATGGAGAAGACTGAAATCCTATAGCAAAGAGGGACCCTGAAGTTGTACAGGTAACTGAAGGGACTCCCTGATCCAATGCATCACCCGGAAGCAAAAGAGCAGGCTCCCAGGCTAAGACCAGGCAGAGGAGCACTGCCAGCGCCTCTCCTGCTCTCTGCCCTCTGCCCTTTCCCCGGCTCCTGCAAGCCCCACCAAAAGGCTCTGTCTCCCCCGCCTGCTGCCTGCATCCTCCCTCTCCCAACACCGCCCACCCTCACCTCTCCTGGGCATCTCAGGACCAGCATTTGCCCTCCCACAGCTGACGGGCCCCCGGCCCCCGGGGTCTTCCCCAACTGGGACAAAGAGGGAGGGAGACGCGAGTTGGATGCAGGAAATCTTTATTGTGCCCAGAGGGGCAGGAGACGCTGTCAGAGAGATGGTGGGCAAGAAGACCCAGGGAGGCTGGGTGCCATGTGGTGGGGGAGGCAGAAGGGATCTTCTCCAGAGCATCGCTTCTCGCTCCGGATGCCCCATTGCTGCGTCCTTCCAGAGCCCGAGGACTGGGCTCTGCAGCCCCGCAGGGCCTTTTGGGTGCACCTCCTGCCCCGTCTGACAGCTGGGAAGAGAAGGGAGGGGAGGAGAGCAGAGGGCAGGAGAAGAGGGCAGGGAAGGGCCGAGGGTGTGCGGCACTGCCAGCTGGGCAGGCATTGGCTGGGGCTGGGGAGGCTCAGCACTCCTCCGTGCCTCGTGCCCACCAGCTCAGCCCTACGCGGGTGGTGGTGGTGGCATGGGTGTTTGGTGTGGGGGCAGCGCCTGGGGCTGGGCTGGGTCTAGCAGGGCCCACAGGTGTCCCACAGCTTCTTGCTGTAGCGGGGCAAGGCGCAAGGGCTGCAGGCGGGAGAGGCGTAGGGCCTGCCAAAGGTGCAGAGGCCCCCCGAGCCCAGGGTGGCCCCGGCGCCGTAGAGGCCCCCCAGCCCCAGGGAGCCCCCAAAGGCGGGTGCTCCGGAGGAGCCCACCACGGCTTGCTGGGGGAAGGAGCTGAGGATGGGGCCGGGGAAGGTGACGACGACGGGGGGCGGCTGGATGAAGGCCGTCGAGTCGGGGCACTGGCGGGCGCACAGCTCGTTGCAGCTCTCGGCGATGGGCTGGGGGACGGCCACGCTGGTTTTCGGTGGGCACAGGTCGTAGCAAGACATCTTGCGGGGTGGATGTTCGTTTGCAACAGGTAGAGATGGAAAAGACTGAAAACAAGGCAGTGGGTTTATGAGATGTATTTCAAAATGCTGGTATGAGAGAAACTACTATGTTGTGCTGTCCTGTGCTATACCGAATGTTTTATGTGCAGCCTTGATTAACGTGATTAACACTAGCTGAGCACCTGGATCCGACATTTCTGACTGTATAAGATCTCCCCAGAAATGACTGGACCCCACATATGGGTCTTTCTTCTGGACTTCCATGGATGTGTCTGACAGTTCCTGCAAACACACACCCTGAAGAATAATGTAGGAAACTCAGTTTCATCTACCACAGAGTTCCCCAAAGTGGGGAAAGAGCCCCAAGTTAGATGTGGCTTTGCTTGAAGTAAGAGAGTTTGTTTATCTCTCCTAGAATGCCACTGAACACAGTTGAAAAGGTGGCCATCTACTACATTTATCTTAAATTTTATAAAGCATGAAAATAATTATCCAAAATAACAGTATTTTCATCTATGATTTTTAAGCTTCCAACTTGCTTAGAACACTCAAATTAATTTCTCAGAGTTTCTGCACTCATACCCAGTCTCCCAAATCCTGTATTTACCACTGCTTTCACTAAGAGTAGTTACAGACAGAAATGATCTAATGCTGCTCAAAATCTTAGCATACCTATAGGAATCTTCTAGATCTATTCTGATATAGGTTCCAATTAAGTAAATAGAAAGAAATAAAAAAATCATACTCACGAAGCTCAGCAAGGCAAATAAGCCAAAAGAAGTGTCTGGATGAACTCAGGGGCCGGAGCTTATATAGAGTTTCTCAGCATTCCTATGGGGTTTGAATCTCACTTGGTGCTGGGGTTGTGTTTGGCTGCCTAACAGAAATTGTTTAACAGCTTTGAGTGATGAAAGTTTTGTGTTTATCGTGGATATGATTTTATTTAAATTCTCACACCGTGTAATGTCCATGTTACACCATCATGATTTCTTTAATCTTGGGTCTTAATTGGCTAGTGTAATTCCTGGTGTCATTATAGTGACCTCACTGGAATTACCACATGCATTAAGCTGACTCCACACGTAACTTCTCCCTTTACAAAGTTGTCATAAGCTTGTCTGCTCAGAGATTTTGTAAGACTTATCTTTGGCTGACATGTACATTTTTCCTTAACAGTCCTTTAAATTTATCTGGTAACTTAATTGGAGACAGAGTGCAGCTTATCCTAGGACTACCCAGGAATTTGTCTTTTCCATCCCTAATTTAAATAGACGTCATTGACCTAAGATGGATTTCAAGTGGTCATGAATATCAGCTGAGATCATACAATACACATGAGAATTCCCCAACAGTTTTCCATTGAGAGGAATAGTCTTTTGAGTGGCAACTCAATCCTACGTAAAAATCATTTTGTTTTACTAAAAGAGTTGAAGTGGGAATTGAAATTCAGCTTTAAAGGGGCCCATGGTTCTGCTGACAGTGATTTGAGTCAAAGAAATCACCATCCAGAAATGTATGAAGTCCCACCCCTGCACATGATCCACCAAAACAGGTACAATTTTGAGGAAAAATCAAAGAAGCAGATAAAGGGGGTTTTTTGCTAGATACTGTGGGCGCTCCTACAGAGTAAGTTCTGGGGCTTCTTGAGAAAAAAGTACTTTGTAATGATTTCACAAACATTCATTAGTTGGTGTTCAACCCAGCTAATGTTTGGTGTTGTGTTAATGTATGAAAATGTGTGAATGATTTAGATGCTTCAGTGTTACACAATCACATTTGCTTTAATGTACAGGAAACAAGGTGGTGCACACCATTACTTTAATTAGATTATGATTTGTACCATTGGAAGTCATGGGTCAATATTAATGTAGCTCTTCTTTTGTTTCATCAAAAAAAAAATCCTTTCAACATTCTTGATCAAATCCTCTGTTAGTATTAGGTGTCACATTTGTTGTATATCAGGTGAAAATATGTCATTATTTCAAACTATACTTTCCAGAAAAAATTCTACATATATTTGTGATTATTTACCCCTTTTCTGTGCTTTTTTCAGAGGACAGTCAGTATCTTTTATTCCAACTTTTAGATTTTTACCCATGTCCAAGGCATTTTACAGACCCTTCTCATTGTCATCCCTGAGAAGACCCCCAGAGCTGAAATATCTGGTCTTAATTCCTGCAATGCCTAAGCTGAATATTTCTTGTTGTGATACAGCTTCACCCCGACATTTTCCTTTTCTCTTCAGGTGATAAAGGAATTGTGTTTAGAATTCTGGGTTGGTGGTTTTTTTTCTGACATGTATTGTTGCAGTTTGGGAGGAGTTGTGGCTGGGGAGGTAAGTGGAAGTAACAGCTAGCTAAAGTGAGGGTTTCCTTAACAAAAACTGCCCTGCATTTATTGCAGGGGAAGGCAAAAAACAGTCTCCAGGCATAGAAAGTGAATTACTGCAATCAACATCTTCCAGCTTGGGGGTGACTTCCTTGCCTAGATTTACATTTTACTGCAAACTCTGCAAGTCAGAGCAAGTTGTGCCTGTCTCAGGGCAACAAACCCTCTCCCCATCGAAGTCCTCTTTTTCCTCTCTCCACTCGGTAGCATTACTTTGTATTTAATAACATTGTCATTTAAATTCTCTCCGAATTACAAAATGTCTTTTGGGGCTTCCCGTGGGAAAAAAGTGCTTATTGCAGCTTTTCTCAAGCAACTCAGGAACAAAGGGTATCAAAGCACTTTAGAAACAATAACTAATGATTTATGCATGCTGTTTTGTTGTTATAATGTGACTTGTATGTCCTAATGGTGAGTAATAGCATCAGTCTAAACAGGGAGCCACTGTCAGTCATATCACTCCCCTAATCAGATTGTGGTTCATAGCCGCTGGGGCTGGCCAGCTCTGTCTGTGCCTTGCTTTCCCTTTTGTGTCATCCAGGGTAGTCTGCTCCTTTCACAGGGTGTCTACAGCTGTCGTCAGCAGGAGCCTGGTGGACCGTGATAAAAACTTCCTGTTCTTTCCAATGTCTCTCTAGAACTTTAAGCAACAAGAAGGGGTGAAGTTGAAAAGCTGGATGTTAAAGACACAGATTAAGAGAGTTGAAAGGCAATATTTTAAAAATTAATGCTAATTTCTGCATTTTAAATGAGACACAGGAGTATTTCACTGGTCTGGAGAGATATTAGTGTCTTAAAGTACCTCTTAAAACTTAGGAAGTGTGACAAAATTTATCGTAGGAGAGAACTTAGAATAAATTTTTCATGGAAGGTACAGAAAGTGAAGGTTTTATACCACAATAATAGCATTCAACCAGAGAAAATTAATCATGTATTTTAAAATATGTTGATAATCATGTGCTAATGAATATCAACTAAGCAGAAGAGACAAGAAAAAAAACTTATGGGAGTAAGGTGCAGGAGAAAACTTTTGAAGGTATAGAAACACCTTAAGAGAAAGAAAATATGTACAGGACGGAAACAGTTATATTTAATATTTAACTCTGTTGCTCTCTCCACTAAATCCATACTGAATTGGCCATGGACAAAAAGTACTACTCAAAATAATAAATAGTCGAAAATATGTAACGAGAGGCAATGTACCGCACCATTGGAAGGAAACAGAGAATATGGACTATGGCAGTGGAGCCATAGGTATTATGAACTGGTATAAAGCCAGGTGAATCCTCAACAATGTTTACAATAAAAAAAGATTAAAAAAACACCACAAATTTGATGCGTAAAAGATTTATTGGGAAAAATAAATTGAAGAAATCAGACAGAGTACACAAAATAAAACATAGGAGGACAACAGGAACAAGAAATGAAAAAAATGAAGCTAAAAATTTCTACACTTACAGTTGTCAAGATTAAACTTCAACAACATCTAAATAAATACAAGATTTTAAACGACATTCATGACATAAATAATAAAGACAAATATAGAGTGAAAGAACCCTGAAAATGTAAGATGTACAAAATTTACAAAACAGCACATTAGGAAAGAGATCTATAAAACTGGAGAGAAATTAAATAATTAAGAACAGAAAAAAAAAAGCTTTATAGATAATACTAATGACTGCAACATTTGGGATGACTAGCGGCTTCTAAGTTTCTCCATTTCAGGCAGATATGAAGGTTCTGGGCTGGGTCTAGCAGGGCCCACAGGTGTCCCA
>WAAD01004515.1:1075-13928 GCA_013389945.1 Fregata magnificens
AAAAAAAAAATCATCAGAAAAAAAAAACCAACCAACATGCAGCTGCTGAAGCATATCGTTCCTGCTTCACCTGATGACTGGATACAGCATAAGCTGGGGGATTCAAGAAGTGTCTTCCAGCAACTTCACAGTCAGCTTGCCTGGAACAAACCTCCACTTCCACCTCCGCCCAGACAACTAACACTTCTTGTTACGTACCCAGGCTGGCTGTGGTACTGCCATCGATTTCTTGACAACACGTGTGCATTGAGCTTCCAGAGATCACAGGTTAAATATTAGAGATAATCCTGTTGCAGTTATGTGTAATTTGTTCACATAAATGTTGATTATATTGGCCAGGCTGGTGGAATAAAACCGCTTGCTATTCCACTGCGTGACTGCGGAGCCCTGTGTGCAGTTCAGCTAAAAAAAAAGCTGGCAAAGAACTCCATTTTCTTTACCTGCAATTCCTTCTGTATTTTGTTTACCAGTGGCATTGATATGAATGGCTACATCTGTGAAATCCACAGCCTTTAGGAATATTACCTTCTGAAGAGCTTTTGTTTAAGTAGTTAAGATTGATTACAAATATTTGTATCTCTGTTTATTTAACTTCAGGGAAATAGAAAAGAAAAGAGTTACCTGAAGGATAACTTATCTGAACTATCATTTTCAGAAATCCTGATTTTTTTAAAAAAATATACTTTCAAATGAGAACTGGAAAACTCCTCAGTCTTCAACAGCACTCTTCGCATCACATTGCTTTTCATTAACTGTTTGATTCTTAGATCTCTGAACAGCAGCTCCAGAAGTTAAGCTATAATTAGTCACTGAAGGTGCTTGCTAGATGGCATTAAGACAGTTCCAGTCATATCCTGATTAAATCTACATACACCAAACAAATTAATTTTCATCACTAAGTTATCAACTGTATTTGTCTTTCTTATTACTAAGTTATCAGCTGTATTTGCCTTTTACAATGTTAATAAACTTTTTGGTTTTCAGTATGGATACCTAGGGAAGCAACACATTCGAAATTGCAACATGTCTGCCAGTTCTCCCTAACAAATTTTGACCCAATTGGCCAGTGTCCATCAAGGCTGAAAAAGGGAGAAGAGCATCCCAGATATTTGAGAAGTTTAATGAAAATCAGGAGCTGGCGAATCAGACAAACTCCCTATTTTTTTTTTTTTAAGCAAATATTTCAGTTGTTCTCAAAGACCTTACTTAGAATTAAAGCCTCGCTATTCTGTGAGCTGCACAAACATAAGCTGACACCCTCTGTCTTGCAAGGTTTACTAGGAAAGTTAAAGGCACCCTGCAGGGATTTCCTATTATTCTCAAGACTGCTGTTTACAGGGTACTAAGAATCTGGTTAGAATTTCTGTAGGTTTGGAAATTACTATAATCTTCTAGTACACATCATAATAATTCTTTATCCAACAGTTAAGCACATAATACGCACACACACTAGAATGAATACATCTAACTACCAATAAATGCGTTATGCCTAAAAACTTCAGAAACCATGATATGCAGACTCCTGTAATTTTAAGACTTGCTTTTAAAAGAATAAAATTTCTAGTAATTTCAGGACATTTGTTTGCCAAAGTTGAATTTGGCCCAGTGTGAGCCAGGCCACTGAGATGAAAATGCCAGGCATACCCAAAAACATCAAATCACAGTATCTTTTCAACACAGTTTCAATGTCAAACAGCAACAATGAAAAAAGAACTAAAACAAAGACCTACTGAGGTCAATGGGACATTTCAAATAACACTGCTATGTACTTTCTAATGAGACTTCTTAGTAACCTTTATACTTCAACTGCCTCACTCCTTTCATCATAAAGGATCTTGAAACCTTTTCAAGCAGAAGTGCCTACACCTCAATGGTTTACAGTATACCTTTGATATTCAGCAGAGGAAATCCCCATGGGCTACATAACTGTTTTCATTTTGTCCCATGAAATTCCATTCACTTTTGGATGATGTATAAGCTGTTAAAGTCCAAATTTTTCTCCTCTCTTGCATTCCTGCAAAATTTTTGGCAGCATACCATAGTCATAACCAGCAGTTATAAAGCTGCACTCACTTTACCACCAAAGGAGCAATGGAATTGCCAGAATCACTTTAACTGGTCAGCAGAAAACTCCTTCCTCCCACATCCCCTCAATTTACCTTCCAAAAGTCACCATGCAGGTCAGAAGATCCCTTACCTCCAACCATGACACAGTGATCCTAAAAAAACCAGATTCAGCACGCAGCTACAGCAGCGGATATTCCACGAGGGGGTAACAAAGGGAATCATTTTCTTAAGTCTTGGACAAGGAAAAAGACTGCATGACCAGTCATGACCAGAGTTTTTCTTGCCCATCCAAACAACTTAAAACCTAAGTCGAACTATCCATCCTACCAACGACTGATGGCAGACAATTCTGTAGTTCAGTCGAATACTCTAAGACATCAGTGCTGCAGTTCAAAATTACAACCTTATTGTTTCTCACTAATTAAACCCAGGAACGTTCCTGCACAAATTATTAGAGAATGTAATTTAGCTTACGCACTCAAGACTTTGAAACATGGGAAATGGTAGCTTGACAGTCATCAGTGCTGCTTTGGATATTCTACAGTGTCATGCAAACACATTATGATTGAGGTTTTTACTTATGTAATACCATTCTTTCATCAACTTTATCTTCTTTACTGTGAAGAAAAACAATATACAAATGTCTGAAAAAGGCAAATGAGCATAGCAACCAAATACAAGTAGACCAGGACGCTCCCATTGTAGCAACTTCCAGATGAAGAACATACTCTCATTCACATACTCTCAGTACATTGCCACAGGAAGATTTCTTCTGGTAATACGTTATTCTTCAAGATGCCAAATATTTTTTCAGTATTAATGAGAAAAAGCAGCTTTGGTCTAGGGAACCTTGAACTCTGAATTCCCTTTTACTTTGTTTTTTCACCTCCTGCTTCAGAAANNTTCCCCTCCTGCTTCAGAAAAGAGAAGCGCAGAACAAAGGTTTACGCTACAAGAGAGTTCACAAATGACAGTACCGCCAGAGCAGAATGCAAACTACATCCCCCCGCCTCAAAAGGAAGGGCTTACATAGCTTCACCACACTTCGAATTAAGAACCATTGTTAATTTTATTTAGTGCTCTTAGTTCTTGGACCAGGGGGGGTGGGGGGTGCAGGCAGGGGCGGGAATCAATCTACAGTTGTCTCCCTTTTAATCTCTCCATGTCCTTCATGATCTTATCAACCTCTATCTTATCCTTTCAGGCCATAGGACAGACAACTATTTCTTCTCCAGACAGAAGAGGTCCATTTTCAGACCCAAGAGAACAGCTGATCACACTGAGTGAAATAAGAGGGGTATATGGTAGGAATTAGCCACAGCCCTCATCCGCAGCTGCAGGTCCCAACTGATCCTACCTCAGGAAGGCTCAGAGCTGCAGATGTTACCCACCAGAGAGATAAACTCAAAGAGAGATACTGCCCGAAATTTTCTTCTTGTTGCCTTGAATCGCATGGAGTGTCATCCTACCCTCATCCCCAGATTGGGGAAATTTACATGGGAATCACTGTGACACTATCACAGAATGGCTGAGGTTGGAAGGGACCTCTGGAGATCATCTAGTCCAGCCCCCTGCCCAAAGCAGGGTCAGCTAGAGTGGGCTGCACAGAACCATGTCCAAATGGGTCTTGAATGTCTCCAAGGATGGAGACTCCACAACCTCTCTGGGCAACCTCTCAAGGCAACGACCAAAATCTATGTAGTTTTTCATTCATGATGAGCCCATCCAAACACTATATTTGGGCATTCCTGCCCTGCTGCACTTCAGAACATGAAAGATTCATCCAACTTTGGGATTATACATGCCTCAAAGCCACTTGGAAGAAACATGCTTTCCTGAGCAGTCACCAGACTCTCCAAGCAAAACTTCTTCCCAACTCTATTTATATTCACACAATCCATCTAAAGGCTAGAGCTCAGTGGTTCTGTATGGTTTGATTAAAGTGTTCAAAGAAGTGTTTCCACCTTTTAAAGAAAAACTGATAACTGCTATCTGTCCTTCTATGCAACTCTAGATGGGAGACAGAGGCTTGCTATGGTTCATAGTTTGCACACTAATGAGAACAGCTGAACAAGACTTGAGTAGCTCGGTAGCTCACTTGGAGAATATCAAAGAAAACTGAGATCTTCCCACATGATATCCATGATATCTCAACAAGAATTTCCAGAAAGCTTGAGGAAGTCCTGGCTACAGCAATCAGAGACATAGCCTCAGCAAACAAGGTGCTGGAATCTTCCTAGACCTTTCAAAGATGACTGATTTTGCTTTGGATGGAACTGACCAAGAAGCCAAAGAGAAGGACTGATCATTTTGCAAGGCAAGCGAATTCACTCCTGTGTTCCATCAGCACTTCTTATGCAGTAAGAGAGGAAAGCGGGAAGACTTCTTGTTAAAGATTCTTTACTTTGAGAAGATTTCTTCAAGGGATGCCTAAGTGAAGAAAGAATAAAAAGCAGCGCTTTTTTATTATTAGACTTGAAATACATGGAGAATAAAACTACCTTGGTGGAAGATTTCAGACCTGCATCGGACACCAAGCAGTCTTGGTAGAAGAAAACAACATCTTTACCAAGAAGTACCAGCATGTCAACATTAACATCGCAGAAACAGTCATACTTTGATTCACTCAGAGATGAAGGATGCAGTACTCACTCCAAGGTACGTAATGGTCCAGCCTTAACAACCTCACAGAACTGACGTAATTTTGACACAGGAGGTGTCCTTGCTTAGGGACCTCCTAAGGTCTGCTTAGACAAACCCTCATGAAAACTCTTTAGCCCCCTGTTTAGCTAGCTCTGTGAAAGCAAATAAGGTTGGGCCACACCTGGGAATCTTTGATCTCTCCTGCTTCAGGGAAAAGGAGTAACCGCCAGCCCAGACAGACAGATGAAGTGGGTCAGAGCATTTCTTCATGGCATGAAGAAGTATCTTTCAATCAACAGATCCCTTGTCTCCTGGAGCTGGCTCTTGCAGCCAGAACATGTGACAGAGCCAACTACAAAGCAGGAGACTGCTACTGAGACAGCATCTCAGAGTCACTCCAGCTCTTCATGAGCTTTTCCATTAAGAATCATTTTAGACAGGTATCACAGACTTCTCAAAGCCTCATAGACTTCCCACAAAGTCTCCATTGAGAGTTTAGAAAAGAGGAGAGGCAGAATGCTAGAAAACAGGCCCTCCGGAATGACTGTCATACAGCAAGAGGCATTTCAAAGACCAAACACTCTGGTTCTAAATACCCTGCTTCTTTAGGCCTGCCCCAAGGCCACCGACAAGACCAGACCTGCTTGCTCTGCTGATAATGAGATACAAAAATCAAGTGCAGTTAGGGAGCTCCCTCCAGCACACACACAACCTCAAGCACCTCGGCAGCCTAGCGCTTGGTTGGCACAGCAAGACATACAGCCTGGGCAGCTCACAAGACAGTGGTGTGCTAGAAAAGGGGAGTCTGCAGGGCAAACTGTATATATGGACATTCTCAGGCTAAGCACCTACTGATGGCCATCAGACACAGACCTTGGTACCAAGAAACAAAAACAAAACCCAATGATTTATGCCTTACATCATGGTAAAAACCAAAGAGCTTAACTCATGTTACAAGAGAGGTAACTCCTAATTACCTTCAGGTAAAGAAGAGAGTGCAGCTGATGCTGCTTCATCTCCTATATCTTCACTGGAAGGCAAAGCACATGCACCAGCCCTGGGCAGCAGCGCACATCTGGTATTCTGGACATACAGCTACCATGGGCAATCTGAGCACACACCTTGTGTGCCAGTTTTCAACTCAATGCAAACACAGTGAAATAAATACCTAACAAGAAATCACCTTTAAAAATCAAAGCCAAAAGCCACTAGGTTCAAGAGGTCTGCACAGAAACAGCACTATGGTTAAACTGAAAAAAACCTCTCTAATTCACTGCTGCTATTTTCAAGTATTTATAGTCGTCTCGATGAAATAGTGTAAGAAACCATCAACCAAAACCTGAAAGCTTTCAGTATAAAAGCAACTCAGATTTTAATTCAACGCCTTTTCAGCCTGAACATGAGAATAAATTTAACCATACTAACTTTTTTCAATGACTGTTTGCAATTCTGCAATTGTACTTTGATAATATCCAAATTGATATGTCCATAATAATCAGTTACAAAAGCTGGGCTTGCCTACATTTCATAAAGACTGAATGAAAGAAAAAATTTTTGCAAGTTTAATTTCCAGCTCAGGAGATACACCTATTTAACAAAGCGTATGTTACTCACTTAAATGTTATGAAAATGTTTTCTTAAAAAAAGAGCATGTATTTAATCGCTGTTCTGAAAATCAGGGCCCATGAAAAGTCCATATGTGGAAATGTATTTATTGTTATTTTTAAATTATTCCACATGTACAGTTACTCAAGCGTAAAAACTTACATTTTCCAATGCAGCAGATCAAATATGAAAAAGCTGGAAAAATGCAGTAATAGTGGAAGATTTATCTAAGAAGAAAATCATGACAGTCAGTGTTATGATTTTTACAGTACTAACACTATTAAAACACATGTTCATGCTGTGGCCAAAAGAGTTATACTATAGGCTTACAAATAAATATTAAAAAGCAGCAGTTTCCAAATGGTGGTCCAAAAGGCCATGGCCGGCACATGGTCCTATTTAGAGTATTTTCCCTCTAAGTCTCTATTAGAAATGCATGGTGGTCTTTAATATATTGAAGGAGGAGAGCTGTTCCATTGCTACAGAATTCTGGAAAACCCTGGCTCAGTTTAAGTTAAAAAAAAAAAAGAAAAAAGTATGTTTAAGAAGTCAAACTAGTTAACCTTTCCTTTCATACCTATTCAATACTCATTAGAGGTTCTATAGAAACAGTACCTAAGTCAAAACTAGTAATTATTTAATAGTGTTTTCAAACACATCCAAGCTATTTTGGCAAATTGGTGTCTTTGGGGCTATGTTCCTTATTTATAGTCTGAAAGGCTGAGGCTGCTCATACTAATCAATTATACAACCCCTTTTTCACATCTGAAAAGCAAATATAAACTCTCAGGGTTTTTCAAGACCTGAAGGCCCTCTCATTAATTAGCTTTCTAAGCCAATTAAAAGATGTTTTTTGAACATCACTCAGACAATGTTTTGTTCAAATAACTGCTTAGGAAACACCATTCTATTCAATATTTAAATTTATAGTTTCAACAACACACTGGAATTCTACAGCAGAATTTACTATCCTTGGCAAACAAATCAGAAGCATCATTTTGTTCCTTAAGTCGCCCTTAAGCTCTCCACCGAAGTGAGAATGTAAAGCAAGAGATTTGTCAGAAAAGGACTGGCTTGTATTTACCAAAAGCCAAACACGAGACACAAGGGCGGGAACCAAGCACAAAGTGATCCCTTAGCTTGAGCCAAGCTCAAGCACAGGGGCAATTTCTGCCCACTGCAAAAATTGAGGAAACACCTAAACCTGTATTGTAACATGTATTTTTGAGCTAACCTGGCACACCAGCCTTTCAGGTAGACACAACGCCTATTTGAATGCGGTATGGATCTATGTATACTCTAGAGTGTGTAGCGCATGGCTGACAAATAAACCCATGCTGAAGGGTCCATCTTCAGAAACTGTAAAACAAAAATACCCAAAATACAACGTGCTCCACTAGTATTTCACATTCAAAACCTATCAAAGGCTAAAGCCAACTCAGTCACACATAAGGCAAGCTTGTTGCAAAGATACTTGCAGAGCTGTAAGGAGAGAAGAGGATGCTGTTCGTATAGTCTCGCCCACCTCCAGATGGGCTTAAGGGATTTCAAATTGCTAACAATTTCACTATTATTATTGTTATTAAACTTACTATGGCCTCATAATAACTACATCCTGGCAATAATATATTGCTCCAGAATTGAGCTTCTAGTCTTCCTGATACCTGCTAAGTTTACTTATTACTTTGTCCACCTGATAAAAAGCCAAGGCACTTTGCCAAGACACACACATAAGACTGGCAATAAGTAGGTATGTATGTTCCAGACTATTTTGTACAGAATAGTCAGATTTACATTGTACTGTCAAAATCTGATTTTTCTTCCTAACTCAGCTGTATTTTAACCTAACTTTTTTTTGCTGTTTATAACTTGATTGGCATTTATGTAGTTGTACTACATATAAAATGCTGCTGCTACCAACCGCCCTGTAGGGCCAACATGATGAACTATTATACTAAACAGGAGGCAAAACCTTTGCACATGCGCACAGTCTACCCAGAAACAAAACTATAAAACAAGAACAAAACTGTATTATTTTCCTAACAAGTGTTTATTTAAGGTTAAATGATTATTTTCTTCCTGTAAGAGCAATTTTTCAAAGTTGGTTAAAATGTTTGCTGTTATAATCTCTACAGGTTGCTAAACACTTTCAAGGGTACAAAGTCACAAGTTCTGTGGAAGGCTGCTCTGTGTACTCTGTCACTGCCAGCACAACTTCCCTAGGTAACACATACACCATGCAAACACCAGCTATAACTGCAGAGTTAGACGTCTGTGCTTTTAAGTTTTGTTGACAACAGAACACACAGCAGGTTCCACTTTACCATGCAAAGCCTCTTCTTCTGGGTCTCCTACGACCACAGCAAGTGCCAAGTCAGTGCATCCTTTCTGTGCAGCCAAAAAGGTTTAAAAGATAATCCGGGAAGTCAAGAAATCACAGGATTTGTGCAGAACGTAATAAAAAACACAGAACAGGGTTTCCCTACTCTGTGATATGGTGAAAAGGCGTGTCAGCAATCCCTAGGTTTTAGTATTGATTATTTTTTGTAAAAAATGATAAAGAAGATTTTGTTTCCCCCAAATGTTCTTTCAAGTAGTATTGTTCTACATAAACATTGTGCTTCCATCAATTTACGCTCTTAGTAAACAAGCATATACAGTAGCATATTTATTTCTATTCCTTGTCACACAAATGCAATAAATTTCAGTTCTTGAAACAAATGTCCTTGTGAACTATGATTTCAAATAACAGCTGGAAACATTCAGGTTCGTCTTATGTGTTAAAAAGCTAATATGACATATGTTAAAACTTAGATGACTGAGATTACCAGCTGAGCATTCCTGCAAAACTTAAATTGTGCTTCGTAACATTCGGAAAAGCCCCAAATGGCAGAACACGCAGCCTCCTGACAAATGAGTCCTCTTCCAGGGCAACATATCCCATGTCTGACAAAGTCTGCAGCGTACACAGGGGCAACTCGCAAAGATTGCTAAACTCCCTAAAGATCAATACCTTTGCACAAGCAGCACTATCTAGGGAACTAAGCGTGGAACTTGTATCCAGCACCTCTTCAGTTTAATGCTGGTGCAGAAACAAACATGTATCTTCCTGGTTTCTTAAATGAAAAACTGATGGTACTTAGTGATGCACAGTTATAGTTACAGAAGTATTGTAAAGTTCCATGAAGAGATATATATGTCCCAGTAGAGCATGAAAGTTTCTTAAGTAACAAACCATCACTGCCTCCGTTTTTAGGAACGTTGGCAGTAAAAGAAAAAAAAGAAAATAATTAAAACATGACACTGTATCTCTTTCAAAAAAGAAAGCATTTCTCTAGTGCTTCTATTACCTCAGCAAAGAGAACACATCTCCAAAGGGAAATTCTTCAGAGAAAAAAAAAAATATGCATACGTGAGTAAGCCAAAATAAATAAAAACCTTATACAAAACCAGACAGCATGATAGCAGTATTAGAAACCTGGACAATTGGAGCAACTGCTCCAACTGTCAAATGTACCATTCTTGTTAAAAAGACGGCATGATTTTGTTTTGCTTCTGTGAAACAACAATATAACACACATACTTGAGTCCTCTAAACAGGTAACTCCATAAAGCAAAATTCAAGAAGTTACAGACCATTATCAGAGTTTTTTCCTCTGGCTTATCTCAAAACAGCTAACGAGAGGTTTTAGTTAACACCATGTACAAACATCATGAGAAAAGAACTATACAAACAAGTTTTAAGAACGTTTCTCCTTGCAGTCATTCAGAACACAAAAATCACAGATTATTTTACTAAATCAGGCCTTAAAAGGTCTTGCATATATACTAGAGGTGCCCTTGGAATTCATTATTTCTTCTAATTTCCTCGTTAATTTCAACAGGATTAAAAAAATCTTGATTGACTGACAAGTTTTATTTTTTGTTTTCTAGCCACAGTACAATATTTTAGTGTCACAAAAATTTCAACTGTTTAAAAAAAAAACAAACCAAAACACCTCAAGCATGTCCTTGTGTCAGTAGATCTGCTGAAAATGTCACCAGAAACAAACACTATCAACCCACAGTTTATAACTAAAGAAAATAGTCTTCATATCTAATTCACATAGAACTGTTAAAATACATAGTTCTGCTGCAAAGTTGAGGAGTATGCTGACCTCTCAAATCTAGAAGCCTCATTCACTACGGTTTTCTACAGGAACATACAAAAATAATAGTAATTTAAAAAAAGGGGGGCAGGGGAAGGAAAAGAAATTTTTTAAAAAGAGCAAGTATTCAAGGCTGTAGCCTTGAACCTAGTTTTAATGTGAAAGCAAAGGTAATATATTTCTGAAGTACTTCTGACAGTAAGCAGAAAGTGTTAGCCACCCCATCAGCTGGAATATACACCTGCTTTGGCTGTAGTCTTTCCCTCTCAGTATTGTTGACTTCTGCCCAAGGTTAACTAAAAAAAGCAGGTCATGTCTGTCAAAAGTACAAAAATACGTAACAACTACAGCTTAAGCTGAAGACAGGTAAATTTGTATTGATTTACAGAATTAGGTCTTCTTTTTAACCCTGCAAAGAAATTAAATGTTCTAATCAGCAAGTGAGGGTAGATAATTTTCAAACCTGCATGTACCCAAACACACAAATGGAAAGAAGAAAGAAAGGAGATGCAGTAAAACCTGTTCCAACACGCTGTATGTTAGAAATCTGACTCTCATATTCCATAGGAGCCAAACTAAAAGAAAGATGCAATGAAAAGCAGGTTAAGAACAAGGTAGAACAAAAACCGTACAAAGCTTCCACACATCACGGTACTGAGGAAACCCATTAAAACACTTTTTTGTAGTCTAAAAAGGTCAAAAAGAAAAAACCCAAAGGATTTATTCTTAATTCTGTCTTTGAACACATACATACACACGCGCGTGCGCCCTTCACAAGTGTCCTTGGACCTTAAATTAAACATACCTTCCCTACAGATCATGAAATTGGCAGTATCAGACAAAAATGTTTGGCTAAAGCAAGGTAACTAAACCAAACACCCATAATTCAGCAGAAAACGTTAAAATGTTGGAAAATAAATGGACTTAAGAGTACTAATAGTTTACCATAAGGATTTGAACTTTATGTATGGTTGTCTTCTGAAATTACAGAGCTGAAGAACAACACCACAATGAAAAATTCCGGCAAAGAGTAATTTCAAATACAACCAAATGCGCAGAAAAACTACTTGCCCTTTTGTGTACAGCCCATTCAAAGCTGGCTTTGTAATCGCAGCTCTTTTGGGCTATTTGTAGGATGACAGGTAATTATTGACGCACAACTTTTAGGAGCAAAGACGGACATGACATACAGTTAAGTCAGGCAAATGAAAGGCAGCTGAAGCCTGCGCTGATACTTTCCAAAGCACTCCCGATGTGGAAAGCTTCTTTCACAAGAATTCCCACTAATTTACAACAGCAGAGGAATCATCCCCGGACAGCTGGGCTGAGATTTTACTCTGCTATTGGTTATATTACATTCCCGGTGACAAAAGTTGTTGACAGTAAGGTTGAATAGTAGAACTGGAGCTAAAATAAAAAACGTCTTGCATACCCTTCCAACACTTTTTCACTACTGACAGCACTTGAATGGCCCAGGAACTTTGTTTAAAAGTTTAAGTACAAGACAAATTTCATAAAATGCCATCGAGGAAACAGATCTTATACCCTGCCTTACAAAAGGCTGATGTTTTATTTGCTTTCCATTGGCATAGGCCAGTGGTACTTTGTCATTGCCTTTGAAATCATCAACCCATTTCTTCTTTACTTTCCAGTTCCTAGGAAATATATAAACTCCAGGCCCAAATGTTTCAGGACTCATTTTCCCCAAAGGCCATTCCTTAACAGGATGAGCTTGCACATGTGGCCAACTGCTATATTAAAGAACAGGATTAGTATCTGAAAACCGATCAACATCTACATCACCACTGAATGGAATAATTGAAATTACTGCACCAACATTCATCGATAGGCCCGCAATCAGCTGCAAGCATCGCTAACGTGGTGCATGAGAACAAGAACGGGGCTTTAAAAACTCCGTTGTTTTCCTAACAGGGTTGTCACTGTTGCAAGACGTGACTTGGAAAGCTTATGAGGTGCAACTGAGTACTTACTCAGCTGGAAGTAATAGAGTGATACTTTCACAAGAGCATTTTAAAAACCAAGTGTGCAAGTGATGTAACACCACTAGATAGAAAAAGGACAGGAAAACAACATGTAGAGGCGAGGAATAAAACGCATTTATGTGAAAAGTAAAATTGTTACTCTGAAGGGGTTTTCTCATAACTCTCTTGCCTGATAATAACAGTGTGTATTTTAGTAACATCCATTTGTGTATTACACTTGGGAGACAGCTAAACACTCGTTTAATTTGTAGAACAGCGCTGGATGCAATAGCCCAGTCTTTCCGCTTCTGCCAGAGTTTATGACAATTTATTTATTTACTTGGTTATTTGAATCACGAGAGGCTGGACTTTTAATTTCTTCTATTGACCAAATCCTGAGATATACGG